>SGPL01000212.1:773-52083 GCA_004802705.1 Bondarzewia mesenterica
CGGATGCGCGGCTGGAAATTTTCGATCTTGGGTTCTCACATGTCGTCGACGTTTTCGCCGCGGAATNGAANGNAACTCTCNCCTTTAAATATCAGGTCATAGACAGAGCCTCGGCGCATTCGCTACGGGACTCTTGATTCTATGCCANTGTACACATNGTGCGTAGCTCAAGCAACACAAACCTTGAGCTGGCCCGANCCGCTCACATTGACGATTTGACGGTCACCGAGTCTCTTCAGCTCGACTGCATTGATGCACGCGATCAACAGCCTCCTCGTATATACGCATAGCGGCCGAAACTCTCCCCCTTCCGCATACGTCTGATGGTTCGCATGTATCGANACGGCAATCCCACATTCCATCGCTTGTGGCCGCGGCAAAGACTGCTGGAAGAAGAGTCCACTGCAAGTATAGGAGTTCTTGACAGTGACGTTTGTGCCCTCGGTCGCGGATTCGGCAGGGTCAAACGCAGAATAAAACTGTCCATTCGAAGCATCTCGAAGACACNACCGTTCTCCTTCCGGAAAAGTCGTCTCTTTGAAGTAGATGCAAGAGTACTGAGCGACCAGACCCTCAGGCGTGCAGATTGCGTCGTGCTTTCGAGTCCCCAGCTGATTTCCGCTGTGACTCATGAATGNCCTGGGAGCCCATCTGAACCCCGGGTCGGCCAACTTCGACCCTGACAGGAAGAGGATGTTGGACGGGAGATTGCGCACCCTCAAGANCAAGGTCGTCATCCGCTGTGAAGGTGGGAGGTTGACCAGCTCNAACGCGTCGACATNCAGCAAGCTCGAGATGGCAAGGGTTTCATCCTCCAGTTTACTGCTGGTTCGAAACCGCAAGGCGCGCGCGACGTCTCCGAGTCCAAACCCTGTCGGATCTGNTTCGACATAGTCCTGGCTCTGTCGCTTTGATAACCGGAAGACCTCCGCAGAGAGATTCNTNTTGAGGATGTCCAGCAGGTCTTCGCCCTTTGGCACCAGCTCTTGAATCGTCGCCAGCCCGTCCGAGAACTCAAACACGAGTTTTCTCGCTACTNAANGCGCTTCTTGGAGAGTCCAGNGCCGCTGCATCCACGCCGACGTGAGAACCNGCAGTAGTNTCTCCTCCAGCGGAGCGTTGAGGGAGCACGACCGTATCCCTGCATCGATNACCAGCACCACGGTGGCGTCTCTGTAGGTCCGACCCATCAATCCTATTGCCCGCTTTCTCATGTCCTTGCGCTCNGGGACGCAAAGCNCNTCCATCCAGAATGCACCTCCCGAGACTAGCTGCCGAGTCAGAGTTGCCAGCCGTCGGAGTTGGCAGGTGGGAAGCCCGATCTCTGTCGTGCTCCCGAGCCCGTCAGCCCAGACNTGNGAAATNGCAACNTANGGAGTGTCGGANGCGTTACNGCAGGTCATTTCCAGCGTGTCTTCNGAAAGACCCGATGTCTCAATNGCGACGACAACGGGAACTCGATGGCTGGAGAGAGCCNCAACGATAGCGTCCAATGAAGGCTTCGAATAGCGGCACTTGCANGTTTTCGTTCTGTGTCGATTGGAGTAGTCGTCCGTNTNNATCGAGTCCATCACACACCCTCTGGGCGTGCACTCGTCGTGCCTCTGCCTCCCAGTGTCCTGGCGAAAAAACGGCCTGCAAGTGCTTGCATACCCCAGCNTGCACACGCTATCTCCGAGAATCCTGACCGTGAACGGACACCACCCCTCCGCGATCATCTCTCTGTCATAGCGATCAATGGACCCGATGATAAACGTCCANTNAAACCCCTTCAACGATGGGATTCCGAACCACAATCTAGTCGATGTCAACGCCTCTCCGATGGAGGCAATCGTGTATATGATCNCNGCGATATCGTCGTCCCCTNACCGTGCTCTCCTGAATGGACTGCACTCGGGTCGCCGGATCTCGATCATCAGCANTCCGTGCGCTTGCTCCAGCGTTCTTTGAAAACGGTCGTGCCACNGCCTAANCGCATCAATGTCAATGTCCCGCAGGGCCCGGGCTCGATTGACACAGTCNCGCAGAATGAGGGGNANGTTGCGGCTGCACATGACGANGTCNCCGGACGGCGTTTGCTGGAGGAGGAGGGATTNGGGGATCTTTCGTTCTACAACGGCTTCCAAGAGACCAAAGGTCAAGTNGCTTTGGCATAGCGCAGCGTATTCGAGAAGGGANTTTGAGTGCTGCGGTTTACGAAGCTTTGTGTAGCCTTGAAAGGAGGACAGTCGATAGCCATCGTGCTTGCCTCCCAGCCATACTGTATTTTTGAAGATGGAAATCACGGNNCTGGCCGTCGAACCGGGGGAGGGTGCCATAGCGAGAAGNTCAGTTCCGGATATGCGTTCATCGGAGATTTCGCTTTTACTATTCTGGACATTGAGGGGTGAACGTATCAATCTTTTTATCAATTGAAGTCTTGGTGAGAAATTGTGGTCCACTATGCTCACGAGAGTTATGCAGTGGACCGTGATGTACTTACTAGAAGTTCAAAATGGACTTACCGTATTCATCGAGTCAGAGAGGGCCTGTGCTAGTCAGGTCTGTTTGTCGGGAGATATGTAGTAGTAGGAATAGTAGGCAGTTGTTGTAGACGTGCACCGTCAAAAAGGGAATCGGAAAACACTAGCGCTGAGAGCTGATTCGGCCAATGTGAGCTGCGACACGTTGAAAGAGCCTGCCAGCGTGACTGCACGTTGCTTTCCGCATCAGGCGTATCCACTGGCACAGCGTGAAATGGAGAGATTTGTAGAGACATCTCTACAGCCTGGGCAAAGCAAGACCGTCATACCTAGTTCCCTTCACTTTAGGGAGGATCTTGTATGAGATTATTAAAGCTGAGATCGGCGGGAAATTTTGGTACTTGTGTATCAATTTCAAGTTCTTGAATGCCAAGTACCGGAACCATTAAACGGAACCTCATTCTAGGTTCTCTCGTCAGCACGCTTACTCAATCCCCGCTCAATTCACCAACATAGGAACCACTACCATCACACCACCATGCCATTGCCGGCCTCTCGCGGCCTGTTTTACACCTTGCCCACGACAGGTCCTATCAAATGGACGGCGAACCAGGAGAAAGCCCTTGCGCAGCAGACGACACCCTTTCTGACGGAGGGCGAGCCGACGCTGGACGAACACGTTCGCAAGTCGTATCTCCAGTATCTCTGGCTGCCAGACGCGAGTCCGATTCTAAACTCACTGTCCATCGGCATCCATGCTGACCGCTTGCGCCCTTTCTTATTTTATTTTATTTTATTTTTAAATCATCGTTGCAGGCCTTGATGCCCTTGTCTCAACTCGTGTCGTCGTTCCTTCGCCTTGTACCGCCAGAGGCTGAGGCCGAGGCTGACTTTCAACAAGCGTCGGACACCGTCCATCCATTGCACCCCGCGC
This sequence comes from Bondarzewia mesenterica, assembly GCA_004802705.1. NCBI lineage: Eukaryota > Fungi > Basidiomycota > Agaricomycetes > Russulales > Bondarzewiaceae > Bondarzewia > Bondarzewia mesenterica. The sequence goes on from SGPL01000212.1 coordinate 4,170, forward strand.
TGGACGCTGTCATGCTGACCGAACGATGGTGCGCGTACAAGCACCAAACTCACCTGCCACACGTCCTGGTCGCTCGCAACGCGGCCAACGACGACGACGAGGAGTCCGAATGGGCTTCGTTCGCTCTCAAACACCGTGAACCGGACACACCCCAAGACGACGTGCCCGAACCCGAATTCTCACCGACGCAGTGGCTCGAAACGACAGAGAAACGCGAGTGCGTCCACGTTCTCCCCTCACTGGGATCTCACAGGCGTTCACGCCCGACTCATTCTCCATCCCAAATTCACAGCGTCCAAATCCAAATCCTCCTCCACCTCCTCAAACTCACCCTCCCCGCCCTCTCCGCGCGCAACGCCTCAGGCTCCACCCCCCTCCACTGGGCCACCCTCAACGCCCACCTCCCCGNCGTCCGCCGTCTCGTAGAGCACCCTTCCGGCCCAGGCCCNGCCCTCNTCGACATCAAAGACGACTCTGGCAGGTCCCCCCCTGGGCCTCGCAGAGATGGCAGGCTGGGACGAGGGCGCGCGCTGGCTGCTCAGCGTCCTCCCCCCTCGACGAGCCCCCCNCTGAAAAAGTCGACGACGCGGACGCGGCAGAGGACGAGCCAGACGGCGCCGACGAAGCGCTCGACGTCCAAATCGAGATTGCCGACGCGGATGGCGGCGTCGCCCGTCTGTCCCTTTCCGGCCCAGACTCCAACACAAAAACACCCTCCTCGTCGTAGCACCGGGGTGTGTCTCGTTCAAGCACGCTCTCGGTGCCCGTCGGCCTGACCGTATCCTTGCAGAATCGACGCTCCATGTACATACACGCCCTCCCATGTATCACGACCCCCATCCCGCCTGTGACAACTCGTCCGCAAAATCAACGTATCGATCAAGATTCAAACGTGAAACCATCATCATCATCATCTCGTTCAAACGAGGATGCGCACACAGATCTGCACTGCCGCACGGCACCTCTCCCCCTCCGCCCTGCTCTGCTCACCTCGGCAACAAGCCGAGCGTCCACCGCAATCCCTAATAGTAAAGAGAGAGAAAAAAAAAACACCGCAACACCGCACCGTAAACTACTTACTTACTTACTCTCACTCGCACGCCGTAAGTACCGTCCCATCTCCCTCGGCGACATGGCAACATACCGCACCCGGACCCAAACGCGATCGCGATGCGAGACGGTGACGAAGCATACCATCATCATTATATATATATACGTACGCATTGAATATTGATGGCTTGATGGGATGTCGACATCTCAGGGCAAGGGCGAACAGCCACAAGTGACAAGCACAAAAACCCCCGACCGCGGACCGGACGCGACTGCGAGTGAGTCCGCATCTCAGTTCCGCGAGGGAAATCGAATCGAAATCAACCGTTCGAATTCTGAATGGATAACGGACGTGCGATCGTGCCAAATCGTATCGGCCTACAATGACGACCAGACGATCCGAGCCCATCATGGAGAGATGGCTAGAGCGACTCGTACAGAAATGAGATCTCGTGCGACTGGCCGTGCCATTTCCCGACACCACGATATGTACCCGTACTCTACAGTGTCAGTGTCACCCCCGTACTTACATGTCACAATCACCCCATCCCATCCGAACACACCCACCAACTCATACTTCATCCATCACAGTTGCACATGTGAAGACCCACACGCATCCAGCGCATTCTTACCCGCGATGCGATGCTGACGAGAAGTCTCAAAATCAAATGTAAGGACCCCCGCGAGCCACCCGCATATATCCCACAAATTAGCCACGCGCATCGCGCATCCCATCTCGTGCGTAGACGCCAAAGACGAAAACTAATCGGCGCGAAACGACGACCGGGATCGTAAATAATCTATGTACAGTACAGTACGTCGCGGAGTCGCAGAACGCCACGGCACCCATTGTTAACGTTCGTCCCCACGGCATGGCCTGGCATGGCATGGCACGTCGCGACTTACCGACCACAGGACCACCGCATCCGTCGTCGCGCGCACGACACACCCATCCCCATCCCCATCCGCTGCCTAGATCCCGGAAGAAGGATCCCAGCCAACCAGAGACGCATAGCGATGACGATGATCCCGGCATCTCGAGATTGGGGGGGGGGGGACCGTTTCGATTCAAAGGAGGCATCCCGCTCGGAGACCTTGAGACGATCGGAAGCCGGAGAAAGGGAAAGACGGGCGGACGGGTCGGGCAGATCCATCCCCTCGAGGGTAACTTCAAACCTCCGCGATCAGCGTCTCCGTGTACGTGTCGAGCACGCCGCGCCTCGACTCGCACGTCCGTGTGCCGGATCACTACATATCAGTGTGAACACCGGATTTTGCTTTAGGGAATCGACGAGGTGTTGCGTGATGTGAGCGAGCCGCTGGGCGGGGCGCTTTCATACCCTCCCCACCCGGCGCCCGGCTGATGCGAAAGTGCCGTCGCGGATATGGACGTGCGCGAGCGAGAGCGAGAGCGGAACTTGTCCCATTTGGCGACTCGGAGCGGGCGGACCGTTTCGTTCTGGAAGAAACTGCAAGGCGCGACGGTTCGAAAGATGAGCAGAAGAAAACACGAGTGACACAAAGAACTGAACCAGGAAACGACAGAGGGGTGAGGGGACATTTCGTCCCGAGTCCGAGCCGTCTGCCAGCCCGTCCATCGTCAAGCCAACAAACATGCCTCGAGACGTAACATGCATGCCTACGTCACGACGAGAGTCGAGACGGATCGATCTCAACGACGAGATCCGGTCAGTGCGTGCACAAGCTTGGAGCACGATACGTTGAAGACCAGGTATCCCGCGAGACTGAGACTGGTGCCCCCATCGCGGCAGGAGGACGGGGCGATCCACAGATTCTTCGTCCATCTGTTCGCCGAAGAAGTGAGCGTGTGAGTGTGAGAGAGAAATCAAACGAGGGCGCAAAACAGATCGGGCCTTCTACCATCAAGTGAAAAAAAGCTGAGAGAGAGAGAGAGAGAAATCTGCGACACCGGTCAAGCCCATAACCCGTGATGATGTCTGCGAGAGTGATGTTCTGAAGGGAACCCACCTGAAGAGTCAGATCAGACATTGGATTTTTTTTTCTAGCGCCCAGCACCCAGCCGGGGAGAGGGAGGGGCCGATCTTTTTGACTTGACTTGATCTGCCATTTTTCCGCTCTTCCTTCTTCTCGGGGAGACAGCGGTGATTGACTGATGGAATGAATCAAGAACCAGAGACGGGATGGACTAGGTTGGGAAAAGTTAAAGAGGGACGCCGTACAGCGTCTGAGTGATCAGCTGCGCACTTTTGTCAATGCATCGGGGAGAAGTGATTGGACAATAGTCGGTCTTCAGACAAGAACCCCGAACCATTGGGATTTTAGGCTATTCCTAGACTCTGTGTGACTTCTGTAAAAATAATGTGCTTCGTCGAGCATATGATGATAGAGGAGATAGATGATCATCATCAAGGCGTGATGGGATGTGGGAGAGGGAAGAGCTGGAAAGAGGTTAGAACACGCTTCGGACGGGTTTGATGTTCTGTCATTTGACATGTCAGATGAGAAATACCTCCAGATAGCCAGACCGATATGGCTCAGTCTTCGACGTGTCAACTGTGGGGCGTGGGATCATGGGAGACCACACGTATGCATATAGCAGATGCCAGATAATTCGGAAGTCCAAATTTCCAGTGCACGCAGAACGAATGTTGAACGTCGACGTTCATGATGGAACAAAGCGAGGCTGGACATCAGTATTCAGCGGAGAGTGGAAACATAGTGTCAATCACAGACCTTGGATACAATCAAGCAAATATCAGAGGCTCCATTCGCCCAAGATGGATCACAATGTGTGATAGTTAACCGGCCGCAAGGATGGGAGCTAACCAAGCTGGACAACGTGTTTGCACAGCAGGAACCGCATGAAGTGAAAACACGCAGCAGATACGATAGCGAAGCATCAAGACATGATCCGTAGTAAAGCGCAGTTTCTTGAATCGAAAGGAGTCGAGGTACTTCTAGCAAGAAGACGAGATCCGGTAGTGAACATCAGGAAATGCATACGCACTGCGCCGGGAATTCGACAAGGAGCCACAAGACTATTAGGACCCGAGCCAGTGTCTGATTATCTTCACTCATCAAGGGACGACTGAAGTACCGCCATCCGACGGCCCTTCAAGGTCATCAAGCGACTGTAGAGAGCGTTGGAGGACATGCAAGACGATCTAAATTCGAAGCCGTGAGCCGGTTCGGTGTTGAACCGGTCGCGACAACCGAACCAATTGCACAGCACGAACGCGTATGACCGGTTTGCGACGCGTCTCCGTCTTGCGCTTGAATTCGCTGTCAGAGTGAGTATGAAGTAAAAAAGTCAAAATACAAGGCACGATGATCATGATCATCGTGAACATCTTCCTATCTTACACCACTCATGCGCAGATGCACAGCGACCAATTCCCGTGTGATAGTTCCATACGGCCTATTCAAACAAGTGTCAGCAAAAGTGGGTAACATGAGAATAGAAAAAGGAGACCCGGATGAAAAAGGAGAAATAAACGCTGCTCTGAAGTGACCGAAGAAAACATAAAAGAGCAAAGCTGTCTGAGATAGCGCGTGCACATTGCGTTGTTGCTACTACCTCGAAGAGCAGGTCAATGGTGCTTGGCATACGGGCACGTCGCTCTGCCATTTTATCAATAACTGCTCTCCTCCCTTAGAACAATCCGCTTCGTCTCAACGAGATGAACGCTGATCAAACGAGATGCAAATGTTTCGGAACATGGATTCAACTGCTTGTCATATTTCACTTTGTTAAACTCGGGGTTATTCATCCCAAGTTTGAGGAATATCGGCGACAACATCTGGAAGAAGAGCTGCTGATATTGCTTGAAACCCGCAGTGCGGACGGTATAGTGGGCACCTGGAAGAGCCAGAACAATCCATGAGGGTCGCCAGATGATGGCAACGGCAAGGATGACCACGGTTTTGGTGGCGACGAATTGCATGAATGGGTGATCCCAGAGGCTCTGCGTTCTGATTGAAAGAGGAACTTGAAGAGAAGAGCGCATGCGGCTGCATGCGGGTGTATCAAGGAAGTCCACGAAGCAGACGAGATGGGATGGCGAAGGAAATCAAGGCAACACAGAAGAGTCTGTGAAGCGAGATGATGGGTCGTTCGTATCGGAACCGGTGCGCTCATATTCGTGATCTTTACCATTCGCGTAGAGGGGATGATATTCAAAAAGTGTGTGGACCGAGCACGTCGTTTCAATTCAGTTGAGAGGAAGCTGTAGTTCATACTAATGAGCGTCAAACCAACAGGACACCGGCATGAAAAATCATAAACGTACTAATTCCGAAAGGCTCCTGACAACAGACTTTTCGTCTCCACTGCATGATAGAATACTTGCGTTGTGGAGAAACAATAAAGACACGTTAGGACTCGATTGGGACGTTTTCCAAATCAAGTCGCGCATCTTTATCACGTGGGATCAATTCCTCCGAGTCTCCGAAATCCACCACCGTTCCGAGTCGACACGGTTGCACAACCAGCTCTAACTATCTCCGGCTTTCCTTGAAGAGGAGTCACTGAGAGCACGAATCCCGAGACACAGATCCCTCGCGCTACTCATTGTCGGCGTAAAATCCCATCGTGCTCAAGTATCACCGGAATAAATTATTCCATGTAAGTGATAAACGTGCTGATCTACTAGGATGGGCGTCTACCTCAGTGTCTTGTTCTCTCTGGGTCCATCAGCTTCTGTAGCACTGAGCTACAACAAGCACCCATAAAACCACTGACACCAGCCTTTTTTTCTCCTCTCTCGCCCCTTCTCCTCCTCCTAGGTCAATATCGGTGATTTTTCTATATCGCCTTATTGTTTGAGGTGGCCGGGTGCAGGTGCAATTTCACCTATTCCTTGCGGCACAGCTATCGTCTTTTTGTATTCCACATACTTCTGCAGCAGCGACACTGCCTCTCCCAACGCTTACGCTTGCGTACAAGTAAACAGATTTTTCCCATACCACTGCGCTCCCGGCTCCTAGTGCTGCGCATCGACTCAACCAACAGTTGCCACAACCCTCATCTTCAGCAACCCTCGTGAATTACTCCTTCGAGGTTCGTGTCCTACGAATTGATTATCAACCCTTTCAAGGTGGAATAACACTACCTCTCTCTCATACACGCGTTGCGAAGATAGCGCACTTTCTGTACTTCAACGGCTGATCATGACGACTCGGACAAATCCTAACTCTCCCCCTTCTCCTGGGGTTCTGACGTTTTCAAACCCTTTCGTATACCAGGATGTCCTCCACAGTACACCGACGTCTCATACTCTTTACAGGCTCGCTTCTCCGACATCGCCTCCACCTCCACCGCCTCGTCTACCCGTACTATCCCTTCCTCCAACGACGCCACGATCATCATTATCTCCACGATACTCTACGGGCCCTATATCTCCACTTCTGAATATCGGACTTCGGTACTCATCTGTGGCGGCATCCGCGTCCATCATCGGCACTCCTGCACCTCCCTATCGGTCCACTATGTCGACCCCAGTTTCAGGTGCTCATCATTGCTGGTGTGCGCAGCCGGATGCACCGTACCACAATCCTGCGCAGCACAGCCAGCTGGGCATGCCTGATGCAATGCAGTTCGAAGTGAATACAACTAGCCCATTCGGTTTCGGTCATATGATACATTCGATGTACCGAGATGGCCCGAGCGATGTGGTCCGACCTCTTTCTGATGACCCCCCTTCATTCTCTTCGGTTACTGGACGCGGTCGGGATGCTCGTGTGCGTCCTTTGTTTAGCTCGTCAAGCTTAAGCCAATTCAGTTTCGCTGCACAGGAAATGGAGTACGGAGCCGATAGACCTACGGTCACGCAGGAAAGACCTGCGCCCTTATCCAGCACCTCACCAGCCCCAAATACTCAGACTCTGCCTACAATAGTGGATGATAGGTTTGCGCAGATGGCAAATCTCGATGCCTATCCTGGCTATCCGTCCCATCGCCTCTCCCCAATCATCTCCGAGGACATTCCGGTCGAAACTCCAGAGAGAACAGGGACATACATCGAAGGCAATTCTTATGTTCGGCAAGCCAGTCCAACCCTTAACCCCCCCAAGAAGGTCCGCGTACGCACGCCCTCACCGCATACCAAGGGAGAATCGTTTGTTGCTCCTCCCCCCTCCTGGTGGCATAGGTTTGCGAACAAAGTGTCCAAGAATCCGACTGGTCACGTATATAACGGAGACGCATCTTCCGGCGATGACAGTCGCTTCGATCGTCGCCATTCCACTTCAGTTCACTCTGACCAACTCGACTTCACACCACCAATTCCTGAATCGCGCGTCTTTCCAACCCTTTCCAGTGCTAAGGATATGGTTCCCGAGTATATGTATCCTGCTGAGTTATCCAGACGTTATTCAAGTGATTCAATAGAGGATTTGTATGCTAATGACCCTCCTGAGCCAATTGGAGCGACATCACCCCTCCCTCACCCACAAACAGAACCATTGTCTTCATCAGCGTCTCATGCTACACCCAAGCGACAACCATCGAAGCTTTTGCCTGCATTACCTACACAGACAGAGGTCGATTTTCCAGAAACTATGTCTCCGTCTGGGACTGCAGTCCAATCCGTCAGAATTCGAGGAATATCGCGTTCAGGGACGATAACGCCACTCTCTGCAGGTCCATCCTCGCGCCATTTTACCACGACATCGCCCCCTCACCAATATCAGGAGTCGATGCGAGTAGAATTAGACCAAATCCGGTCGCCAGTCGAGAATCCCCAAGCGCGACGTCTTCGCCGCAAGCCAATCGTAAATTTTGATTCGTTGCAATTTTCAAGACCTCAGGATCTTGCACATTTGTCGATGGTATGCAAAAATAATATCCCTGGTCCACGGCATCTGTGCTAACATGACTTCGGTCCTAGGATAATGTTGCCACTCTCGACACACCTTCTTCGTCAGCAGAGCAAACAGGACCCGTCGCGGGCAAGTGGTGGGCGTCTCAACTCGACACTGGAGTGTCAGTCGGTCTTCGCATTCATCTTCCGGGCGCTATTCTTGATTTACCCGAATACTCTTATGTCGATCTGCCCGCCTCTCCGCAAGGATCTTCTGGCGATGTCTCTGACAACATCTCGATCCTGACGGTTCGGCCGCATGAGCCGGGCACGCCCTCCACCAGACTGTCTGCGAGACTCAACGATCAGTATGATTCCCAGGCTTCCAGTACTGGATACGCTAGGAGCCTGCTTGAGGATGACTATTCAATAGGGTTGGATCCCTCAGTCATATTGTCTGAGAGCACCTTGTCATCCGTAACGACCTGGAGCCCCAACGTATCCCCCGACGGAGATGAAGGGCCTGCTCATAGTCATACCGACGTTTCGACGGAGAACAGGTCCACACAGGCCGAGGGAAGGTCTTATATTCTGCCGACCGAGCGTCAGGTTAACGCCAAGGCCTCCTCCAGGAGTATGCGCGAAACTCGGTTGAAGCTTGAGAATCTTCGAGATGAGATCAATACGTGCCTAAGGGCTGTTGCCAGAGTTCGATTGCGTTTGGTATGTTGATTTTCAACATCAATTAGGCCAGATCATCTTACAGTACCTTTAGTACTCCGCTGAACGTAAGCAGGGCTCACAACAACGCGGAGGCGATGTCTGTACCGATTTGCGGGGATCTCTTAACGCTGTCACGAGCGTCCTTGATCAAATCCGCCAGGGCATATCCGCCGCCGGCGAGCCCTCCAACACGGAAAGTACGTGGTTGCAAAGGCGGCAGGGCTTGTTTATATCTCTCCAGCAGTATGCATCTCTTAATTGTCAACAATGCAGATGCTCACCCTCTTTATGTAGTACATGCAGCCGCATCTCCTCCATCGAGAAGAAGATCGCCCGCCACGACCTCTCCCTGAGGTTACAGGATATCTACGGGAAACTAGAACTATTCGAGAGAAAGGTCTTTGATCTATACAAACGCCTTGCTGTAAGCTTTTTCTCCTTCGTCAAAGAAAAGTCCTATCTCACTCGGTTTTTGTTCCATAGCTCTCGCACCATATCGTTCAGGAGTGCCGTTGGCGTGCTGAACTCCGAGCATTTCACGCCGAAATTCGTCGTAGCAGGGATAATGCGCGCGGCCGGTCCAGATTCGAGCGCCGTCTATCCGATACTGATCGAGAGATGCTGCGTGAATTGGGCGCCAACATTCGACGAGAAAGGCAACTCATCGCCATATTATGTAGTCCCGAATCACCTTTAACTGCACCAGGCTTGAAAACGAAACTAGATGAAGTTCAACGGAAGACATGATTTTTATGATGTACAGACGACTACTTATACACGACTTTCTACACCGGTACCTTCCCGTACATTTATCTCCTTCATGATTTTCACGATGTCTACCACATGAGATAGGCTGTTTCAAATAATGGTCACAATTTGGATTGCCCCTTGTGCTGCAGCAGGCTTCAAGAGTCAGGGTCTCCTCGCCATAGCATGAAAAGGGGAGAGGGGCCAGACTTGTCCGTCACATAGAGATTCAGTCCATCGTGAGGTAGCTCTAGCTTTACGGTGAAGGGTGGCCCCGCACTCATGCAAGCCTCGGCATGTCCGACATTGTGAGCATTGAGACAAAAGAGTTTTGCGTACAACCCGTCGAAGAGATTGGATTTATTACATGGTGCGTGGAGGCAAAGCTAAATCACGCACGCCAAATCTCGCACAGAACCGGAGCTCAAGGGCGCAACTGCAGAAGCCGACAACAAGAAGTTAATTTGCTTTGAGGCGCGCCTGCGACAAAAGGTGACAATCAAACGCGAATGGACATGGTAGGTGCATGCCAAGATCTGTGAGCGCAGACCGTGTGAACACAGAAAATGGAAGAGACAAAGAAACAGACTCGGGCAAATTGAAACCTGCAACACATAATCATCCCATATTCAAAAGACCCGACAGGTAACGCCTGCGTCCCATCGCCGAGCGTTCAGAATTCGATAAATCTTAGGCAAGATGAAGAAGGGGGGGTCAAGGCACTCATAAATCATAGTGAGTTAGTGATTGTCTCAAGATGGAGTCAATATTAGGTTGGCTGTAACATCCTTGTTCCGCCAACAAGACCGATTCCCCGTCTACGCGTAGACTGGTGACTGAGTCTCTAGGTAACAGGCGCAGTGAGGGACAAGTCGATTCCTGCGTATCCAGAGTGAGCGGGTTATGCGGACGAGCGAGAGCTGGTGTCCTGCGTACACGCTACAGGGGGAGAGGGGAATCGCGGGAGATTCAATCCTGATATAATACTCATCGTGTCCGAACAGAGACCAAAAGGTGTCGCCAACGGCGCCGAGCGATTTGATGCGCGCGAAGAACCTGGTGACATCGTCCCCGCCGCTCTGTGTCCCCAACAGAAATCTGATCAGCACCAATCAGACATCTTCGAAGTCAAGACCAAATATTGGACCAGCCTCGTCCACTCAATCATACTCCCCAAGGAAATAAGCCCAGTCCGCTCCATGCACAAGCGCTACTCCCTTCTCCATTCGCAGGATAAAATGATTGGAAAACACGTCCGTCACCTCCACCTCCACCTGTTCCTAACCCTCGTACATCCCATAGATGCCATCTAACAACAGCTGCTCAGGCGCCAGACCCTTGATCAACTTCCCAATCTCCCACGTCCATTGAAGCGGCGCGGGTCCGTCATCCCGCAGCACCGCCGACAGCTCATTGCCCAATTCCCACCCGAGGATCGTCGGGTCATCTTCGTACGCGATTCCTGTGTACCCATTGGCGTGCGTCAGGCGGTGCTTGACGTACCGCCTGAACGAGTCGACGATGCTTATCGTGTTGTAAAAGTATGCTCAGATGCTCGGCGGCGTGATGGTCGATTCTTGACTCTGAGACGGATCGTCCGCCCATCCGATGGTCTGATGCTTCCTCCCCATGATACCCGCTTCGAAGAACACATGCTTCAGTGTCTGAGAACTAGTAGACCGTGGAGGTGAATGAAACGCACCAGTTGCATTTGTCAATGACGGGATTAGTAGCTTGAGGGCGCACAGCGAGGATTGTGCACGACAATTTCGTTCTGGCTAATCCAACCAAAATATATGGAGGGCCCGAAAGGGAAGTCTGTCTCACAGCGGCCCGCTCACAACCAGCTCATACCTATTATCTACGTCAACAGTTCCGACTGCTTTCTGTTTTGCGATTCCACAAGCGTCACATGCCTGAGAAAAAAATGTGCGAATTGTCAAGCTTTAGGAGAGACCTTGTAAAGTATACACTCACACGTTTTCGATTGTCTCAAGTCAAACAAACCACGCAACAACGTTCCGCGAGCTTTGACCAAGTGACAATGGACATGTCAATGATGTTGTGTGGCCCTAGTCGTACACTCTACTTCACGCGTTGGACGCTTCGCTTTCAAAATAGATGTTACTCATCCCGTCCTCCGTAGCAAACTTGCATCCGAGACAACGACCGTCTTATAAAGACGATGGTTGGAGTATGCGGCCGAGTTCTGGCGAAGAACGTTAAACACGAGCGCACTATGTTATAAACGTTCAGCTACGCACAGAGGCAGATGTACTCTCAAGTTGGGTGCAGCGCTTCCGATGGGCATGAAAGTGTGGAAGCCTTGCGTTTGTCTAGGTCTGAGCGAGAGGAAAAATAACACACCGGCTGGAGATGTCGAACCTCTCCCTGGGAAACGGTTCGAGCTCCAGTGGTGAATCCATTTCCGGTACACGGTATAAGGTCCAGCGACAGAGCGACAAAGTCGTACAACCCAATGCTTTCGAGTATGGCTCTCCGAGCCTGACCCTCTGTGATCCAATCCTTGTACGAGTTTCTGATCTTCGACTGGAGTCAGCGTCTGTTCTCTGGCCTGAGGCTCGCCAGCACTGGGGCGTGCTCCGGTTTAAGAACGCGTCTAATAGGACGCGAGGACAGGTACAGAGTGCGTAGATCCATATGTAGTTGATGAAGCACTCTAGCTGCTGCGTCAGCTTGCCGCGTCGGAACCCACAAGTCAACGATACGCAGTCTGTATCTGGGATGTGTGGTAATGGTGCTCACTCACGAGTTCCTAGCAGTGATGATGAACTTGACTCAGAAAGGCAGTTCAACATCTGGTGACAGGGCGCATGATGATTGATAGAAGATACATTGAGAGTCTTGTAAAAGATGAGCCTTGAATGAGTTGAGAAGTTTGTTTGCTTCTGATTGTGGATGTGAGTTGTGGGAAACGTAGAACGTGAGTGAATTGACTGGGTATGCTATGAATATAGCGCAGTAGTTAATAATGATTAGCAAGGCAGGAACGAGGAGGAACGAGGTGATGCGGAAGACCATGTGTGATGATGGTATGGACTGCGGTACTACTGCGGTGTTTGAAACTAAGAAAGTGACAGCGCTAGGCAGCAGGACCTAGGCATATTGGATACCAACTCCTATCCTAATGCGGACGGAATTGGCCCTCTAAACTGACCCAACCCCGATCATAGCGCGGACGGAAACCCCAAATTTTCGAAACATGTCCTATCAGTAGTGTGGACGGGAAGTGGCCCGGATCGGNAGCGCAGTCCGATCCGCATGCGGACGGATTGGGTCGCGCGACTCGGTGCGGGAGACGGAGAGCGCGCATATTGCGACCGATACTGGGTGGAATGGGGCGTTGGCGGTTGCGAAAAAGAGTCGGCAGAGAGAGACTGGTTTGAAAAGGAGAGAACCGAAGGGTTAGTCGCAGAGTAAAGATAGTTGGTATCCTTTGGGGGAGGGGGAGGTGGCTTCGGGCCGGCGAATTTGAACACCTTAAAGGAGGAGAAACGAGAGTTCTGCTTTGTCGATGTTGAGGCCATGAATGCGAGCAATGGCGGGTCGACGAGCGCAAACCGGCCTGCTAGACGTCGGGAACGATGAGGTCCACTCAATTATTCCCCCGTTCACGCTCTCCTCCGGTTTGAAGCGGAGTCGGAATTTACGCCACATCAGTTTCTCGGATTCTCTTTCTGCTGATCTCGCGATCATCGAGTCTCGCAATAATACTTCTTACGCTTCGGATCCGCTGGGTGTGTCCATGTCATTGACAATATTTTTGTTTGTACGATTATATTTTCAATGCTCCTGTTGAAAATCAGCGTGTTCCAAGGCCGGTCTGCCAAGTCGTTCTATATTATCTTCGATTGAAGAACGGATGGCTGTGCTGAGCACATGGAAAATGCTCACCTTCTCGCTCACATCGAAACGGGTGTCATAATACAACTCCTCGGGCTAGACATGCGATTTGCAAGCCCGCGGAGCGAAGCTCTTGAGATGGGAAATTCGACATTGCATTTCTTAACGTCGTCAGGGAGATCATCTTGATGATAGAGAGCAAATCGTAACTCATCCAGCAGTGGAGGCCGCACAGGCTCGTCACCGTGTGCAAGCTGTCAGAGTACAAACTTTTCGGTCAGTTTCCTCAGCGTAACGTCAGTCTGATTTTTGGCGCATTCTCATGCAATTTTTGGGCTAGAAGTCTACCCTCCCAGTTGAATCTAGCTGGCGGCAAGCCATACAGTGCAATGGTGGTTTCACGATTGCATTTTTTTATTCTCCACAGGAATGTTTCGCTGCGATTCACAGTGACCTCAATTCGACCAAGAATCCCAGAATATTTCACTATTGGAAACTCCGGCTTCGGACTCCGGGAGTGTGTCCGGGAGTGCCGACGGCAGCCAACATCGGCATCTTGTCGGAGTTTTAATGGCAAGGCCCTGCAGGGCGCGCGAAGACCGCTGCCGCCGCCGCAACAGGTTACAGTGCATAGTGCTGTTGGTGCGCTCTGAGCAGAAATAGAAAGCTTTGGAAGATAATTTATAAATTTAAGACCTCAAAATGCCTGCAAAAGGTACCCACAAGCGAGACTCACAAGGTCAGGACAGAACACAGTGGCACATATCTATTTATTATACAAACTTTTAGTGCTCTTGGTGTTATGAGTAAGTCACAAGCCTCGGCTGTGTGATGTGGTCAAGGGTTGAGGGTTCGACTCCTTATGTCAACTGTTTTTTTCTGCATCCTGTCTCAGAATGATCTAGCCTTCACTTTGACACATCTTAGGGCACACTTTCTGACATTTCAAGACTTTTGGATAGTTCTCTGTGTCTTACTCATTTTTCCTTACAATTTATTTTAAACACATCATCTGGCCTTGATCTGGATTTTTATTTTAATTATATATTTAACTGGCCATTTCAGGCCTTATCACGATGCCCGTGACAGATAAATTCTTTGGGCTGGCCGACTTTCCCACGGGCCCCCGGTCGGAACCTGAATTTGTCTCACCCCGCAGTCTGCCGCGGTGCCACCACTGTCCGGCGGCTTTTGCCGCCGGACACTTTCCCGGACACTTTCCCGGAGTCCGTGGCCGGAGTTTCCATTTCCCTAACGCTCTCAAGAATCCAATGCTCAGGCTCAGATGCTGAGCTTCAATTGGCGGCTCTTATGTCTTCAGTTTGTATAGATGTGGGAACCTCATAATCATGGCGGGCTGGCGCAATGGTAGCGCGTCGGTTTCCGGTTAGCGTGGCAACACGCAATCGAGCCGGAGGTTCTGGGTTCGAGCCCCAGGTTCGTCGGCCATAACGGGCGTTTTGGCACAGTGGTAGCGCGCACGCTTTGCATGCGTGAGGTCGAGGGTTCAAACCCCTCAACGTCCACTTTTTTGTAACTTTGTTTGATCTCTGTGCACGTCTCTTTCCTTTGTTTTTCTATTTTCTCTTTCAAAGAAGTCCTGCGCTTCAACAACCGACCCGCAGGAGTTATTTCCCACCTTTGAGATCCCGCATCCCCCCCGGTGATAATCTTACGGTGGATGTCGGAAGAACGAAGCAAAAGGAGTTCGTCTCTAAACGGCCTCGTAAGTATATCTGCTTGAATCTTCATATCGATCTGCCTGCGTGGGTGATAGTAGGTTTCCGTGTCCATGATAGTCTTTTTTTCTTGGCCCCTGCTTTGCACGCGTCGATAGAAGCGAAAACAGCGCACGACGTGCATGCATGTGAAGCCCGCAGTAGCCTCAAGGCCTCCGTTCCCAGGTGCGTGCGTGTATACTGTGCGGCTCATGACACGCCGCAATCCACTTTCTCCTGACTGGAAGGCTAACAGTTCAGGCATACTCAGGGGATCGATATTTCGTCAATGCTATCACCGCATACGTATTCTGCACAATGCACAGGCACTTCAGAGAGCCGCGATAGGACTCCATGATCAATCGAGGGTTATGATAGTAATTACTGCCGATATTCGAATGCTCGCCCTGGACTCGACTTTCCCACAAGGGCCGCCTTGATTATCAAGGGATCTCAGCAGTTGATGTTGAACTTTGAACGTTGAGGCCTTGAGAGTCGACGAGGGTCGAGGCGCGGGGACTCTGCGTGATATCGACCACGAGAGCGTGAGTAGCTCGTCAAAGTCTCACCTCAATCTCACTCCGAAAAGATCTGGACGAGGCCTTGCCGTTCTCGGACATCGATTCTCATGGGACCTTTCTTTGATCTCCGACTCTGAGTGTCGGGCTGACCTCTTCCCAAAATGGCGGTGTACTGTAGGCCAGCTGTAGGCCTCCGAGTTTTTACTTCTTGATTTTCTCGGGATTCAACATGATGTCAAATCCGCCGTCAAGCATCCACGTCAATGCTCCGTTGTGATTTTTCTTCAACCCCCCAAGATCGTCAGATCTTAAGTAATGGATATCCGGAGGCACGTTGAGAAAATTATCTACAACCTTAACACAGAACGACTGTCTTCTGTGTAGGTCGCTACGGAGACTATCTACAACCTGCCTTTGGTAGACTACCAAGATCTTGTTCTTTACAGTGAAGAGTCTGCCCCGTCTGATACCGCCTTCCGAGGATGCGTATGCCAAGGATGTTTCAATTGTCTCGAACTGCCTCCGATTTGACCTCCGAGTCGCTGTCGATGTCCTTGTCAATGCCCGCTCTGCTGCACTGCCCTGACGTGTTTCAGTAAACATACATTTGATCACATTCCTCGACCGATAAGTCTCGTCATGAGAAGCCTTCGAACGATTATCCCTTAATATCACTGCACGCTGCATTAATTACCATATGCTCGGCGTATGAGGACTGAAGCTAATGATACAGATGCAGCATTCTTGTTCCTTTAGGACCCAAGTATCTCGATAAGTCATTCCCCGAGTTGCCCGAACTTCAAACGCTCAAGCTGTTTGATCCACACAGCCAGATAATGATTGCACAGCCTGGCACATTCCTAGTCAGGTTGTTCCAAGGTTTGTTTGCGGAAGTCGGATACCGTTCAGCCCGACAATAGACTGCGCTATTCTATTGTATAGGTGTATGACACGCCGTCATACCCACCTGTTCTTTCCGTTCAGTTGGCCCCAACTGTTCGCTAAACAAATGCTGGACATGAAGGAGGTATAAATATACAAGAGCACGCTCTCGAAACTCAATACTCCTCTTGCTACATTATGCACTTCCCACTGTATTTCTTCACTCTGACCGTAGCCGTCATTCAGGCCGCCGCCGCACCTTCCAAGCTTTTCAGTCCAGATAATTTGATCAAGCCTTTGCTCGTGGGAGACCACCCAATCGTATCTGGTATATCTGGTCCACTGAATTTCATTCTGGCCTCGCACTAACAATATGAAACTCAACAGATGTCGAGATCGCTAACTTCGCGCTCACGCTCGAACACCTGGAGAATGCCTTCTACACCACCGGTCTTCAGAATTTCTCCGCACAAGTCTTCGCAGATGCAGGGTTTGCCCCTGCCGTTCGAGGCTTTTACGAACAACTCGCTCTGCATGAGAAGACTCACGTAGACAACTTGACGTCTATCCTCGGCGACAAGGCTGTGAAGCCTTGTGTTTACGATTTGTATTTTTTTCTATCTCCTCTTCGGCCGTCTTCACGTTGCTAACTAAAGATATCTATAATCAACCAGTGGTGACAACCTGGACGTGAAGACGTTCGTTGATATAAGTGACATGCTCGAGGTCGTTGGCGCCTCTGCGTACAACGGTGCTGCTCGATTCATTAATAATAAGGTGTGCTAATACTTTACCAGAAACAAGAGTCTATCATCATTAATCTCTTTCATGGCGTTATTCTAGGATATCATCGCCCTCGCAGTATCAATCCTCGCTACAGAAGCACGCCAATCGACCTGGATCAACAACGCGGTTCGGAAGGCAAATCCGTGGTCGACATCTTACGAGGTCCGTCTCCATAGTAGCTCCCACTGATCAACTCATTCATCCGCAACCCAGACTTCTCTCGATCTCAATCAAGCCTTCACTCTCGCTTCGTCTCTTATCGTCTCATGTCCATCCGACAACCCTCCGCTCCCCGTAACAGTCTTTCCATCTCTATCTGTAGTGCCCTCGATTGCGCAGCCTGGCCAGAACATCACTCTCAATATCACATCTGCTTACAGCCAGGATCAATCGCTCAATGGCACGGGCCTCTTTGCCACATTCCTCTCCGGTATCACTCCTACCTCCCTGTCGCTCGACGGGCAATCCGCTCCTTTCAACGTCACTATCCCTCCGGAGTTGAGGGGTTTCGTGTATTTGGTGATTTCCAACAGTTCGTCTGTAGCTGATGACACGACGACGGTCGCTGGTCCTGCATTCTTCAATCTTGCTTTCGACAGTAACGATACGATCATTACTCTGCAGGTTTGAAGTGGACTGGGACTACATACAACGCGGATAATTGCAGCTGCTTATCGTTATTTTATTCCTTTCTATGGACTTTACAACACAGTACACTAATTGGACTTGTCGTCTGACTATATGGATAATCCAATGTCATTTCGAGAATATCAGTCTGCCGAGTCAAGTGAAATCCAAAGCCAATACCGAAATCACAGGACTTTTTCATTGAGGGCTACCTTCGGCGCAGAGGCATCGGACACCTAGAAACTCGCGCTTCAGGTTTTAAGGCTCCAAGGCTAGATGCCGTCCGGTCAAAACCACTTTCGATATATTTACTACCGAATGTTGCTGCCACTCAAGAGTTAGTCAGAGATGTTAGAAATTTTTGCAAAGGAACTCACGATGCATTCGGTATTCAACGTCAAAAAGATAGAATTTGGAGACCAGTGTTTGTTTGTCAACAGTCCATCTGATTCCACCTCGAGCTCCTTATCCGCCTGCGTATTCCGCACTAGCCCAACGCGGAGCACTCGTTCAAGTTAGAATAGCCGACTCGGTGGGAAGGAAATATGAGTCTATATGAGTATTACACGGGTACTCGGCTAGAGGGGTCGCGGTATTGTAGTATTCGACAAACAGACCGTAGAATGACCTGCAAGGGAAGACATGTCATATCGAGTCGAATATGTGCTATGCACTTCCAACCACGAGAAAAAGTCCACGCCTCCTGGGTCCTTCTACCCACATGCAACCTCTGCGAACGGATGCTCATCTATCCCCCCTTCCCCAACAAAAAAAAGTGGACTGCGAAGACGTTGCAGTCATTCAAGAATTGTTCAGAAATGTGAAGGTGAGAACTTACGATGCGATCGATCCAGGGAACTCTCAGCGTCAAAAATAGAATTGGGGAACCAGTATTTGCTCATCAGAAGGCTCGCTATTCCCTCCTCAACCTCACACGGAGGAACGGCTTTCGCATCTCATCGATTACAAAACTTCCCCTGCCACGCGAACAAGCCAAATCCGCCTTGCACTGGTAACCCCAATGTGCCGGATACCACCCCGCATACTCCCAGTCAATCAATGCAGCGATCCTAGTCCCTTCTACCATGTTATGGCGAGGCGCTATATCGCCATGTGTGAAGACAATGGGATGAGACGTCGTATGAGCGGCGACGGCATTCTCTAGAAATTCCTCAGAGCGTGTCGAGCACGAAGTACAGAGTTCATCTGCTCTTCCTCGTCGAACGGACATTGGTCCCGACGGGGTAGTCGAAGATATCTCAATTTACCACAGAGGACCGAGCAGATCCGAGATCCGAGATCCGAGTGGGGCGGGATCGGCGCTGGTTCACGAAGCCCTTCAGTTGCTGGACGACGATCTCCTAATCCTCTGTCGGGAGATCCTTCCAGACATCCGACCGAGTAACGGTGTAGATACGGCCGGGTCATGATAAAGGAATATCTGCCCCACCATCGAAAGCGCAACCACACGCTCGGTAGCGCGCAACACCACAAAGCCAATAATCGCGATCTCTACGTCTGCGGATCCGTCGTGATCTCCCTTAATCCAAAGCCACCATCCTAAAGTGACTCTGAGGAAGCCAGAGCGAGATGTCGAAGAGAATTGATTCGTGTTATATATGGCATTTGCTCACCTTGCCAAAGATAGTCAAGACAGCCTGTGATCAATCTGTTCAACGTCCGCACGACATGCAACCATAACAGACAAGGTCAGGAAAAATGGCGAAATTGTGTCTTGGGCCAATTTGTATGCGTGGATAACTGCGAAGACTCGGAAGACGCTTCAGTTGGTCGGTATGGATATTTGAAACCATACTGAGCGTAGCTATGGCAAGCCGGAAGCAGTACAGTTATTCTCTCCAACTTCTTTACCTTACAATCTTTATAGAAGACGAGGGGTGGTTCTGTCCAGTTACGGCGTTAAAAGACGACAGTTCAGAGAAGAGAATCCTGAAGCATGAAGGTTGACGTATGCGGCTTCCCGAGGGAGACGGCTCGTTCTGAGATTGTGACTTGGATGATACTGGTACAGAAAGAAATGGATTACAGCAAGCCACCGTCAAGCATTGTCAGTCGCGTCGCATAGAACAAGAAATCTGTAAACCTCACGAGAAGTATTCAAGGGCTGAGATATGCGATGAACAACAGACGCTGATGGTTACCTGCGCTGATCTCTGTAGGGTGCACGTGATGAACATATCCTCCACATTCCAATGTCAACTTCATGAGAATGTCAAGAAATCAAGGCGGACGCGTGCATCAGGCAGTAGAATCCAATATGTAGCATTTCACCGGAGCGTCGCGGACCGAATAAGCAAGAAGACAAATATTACCAGCATCAACCTCGACTTTCGTTGCCCATGCCACGAATCGCACACGTGAATCTGTAGTAGATCTCCCCAATATCGCGAACCATCCGATGTAGAGTTTTAAAAACTCGACAGACCTATCCACACCCCGAGAATTCCACAGATCCAATCTGAATAAACATTCGCATCTATCTTGATATTCGCCCCAAAGAAAGATAAGTGACTTGACAAACCTTTAACCATCCACTGAAACAGCCAAGCCCTCTTCAACGCAACGCCCAAGTCGCGCGAAGGCATCCGGAGCGTGCAGACGCATCATTTCCCAGAAGTACTTGGACAAGGTCAGCTTCTCCAACCGTCTGACGGAAGGTGCAGCGACATTCCATCGCGACTCCACCATCCGCGCGAGCGCCTCCGCGTGTGCGATCAGCCCGAGATCCCGGTGCACGTCCTTGACACCATATGGGAGGCCTGTGATCTTGATCTCCTTCAACTTTGTATTCTGTCCTTTGACCAACGTGCCATCGGCCGCGAAGCCGAGCGCGAGGGCATCGAGGTACGTCGGGTCCATGGTTCGTGCTGTTAAACCGTTCGATATCCATCGAATGTGCAGACGGAAAAGGTTGGGCAGGGTGCGCAGCATACAGAAATACGCATCTCGGCTTAGTCGGATGTTCGCTCCGAGCTTGAGATCTTCAAGAGACGATGACAGGCGGGACAGGAAGGGAATAACTTGGGGGAAGATGGACATGATGAGTTCCAGACTTCGCAGGTTGGAGGGCTGGAGATATGTGTATAATATCTCTGTGATGCGGCTGTCGGAGCACTGGATCGATAGGTGCTGCAAATTCAGGAAGGTGAGAGCGTGACCGTCGAATGCGGACGTTGGATAGATGGCACCAGATGGACGAGTTGAGAAGTATATAATTGTCAAAGAGGTCAAGCGTCCGCATTGGCGTAGAACATCCAGGAGACGAGGCAAATCAAAGGCCTCAAACTGCTTCGCGTCTAGCACGTCTTGACGAAGCGACAGATGCTTCAGCTGTGACCATGGAAACTCCCGACGCGTAGTCTGGGGCGATTCAATCGTCACGTCTTCCAGACGAGGAGCGGCTTGGAAGAATGAAAAGATCGGCGAGTCGGGGGGGATGATATGTTGATAATCCAATATTAATTTTTGGAGGAGCAGAGCAGCCTGATTTGTAAAGCTTGCCGAACTGTGCAACGAAGAAGCCACCCAGGAGATTGTTAGTTCGATCTCTTTCCAGCGGTGGGCATGCTGGAATAGCAGATTCACATAGCGATCAGCGATATGAGAGTTGCCGTTTAGAAAGCAGATGAGGGGGACGTCCTGTGAGCGCTCAACCCGTTGCTGGAAGGCGGAGAAGCGAGATGCGTCGTACGTGTGAAATACCAATGGCATTGGCTCCCCGTCCAAGCAATCGAAATCAGGGTCGAGAAATGTATCCAGGTTGGCGTGGAAGTACGACCAGAGAGAAGGTGTGGCGAGAACAATGTCGCGCCAACGACGACAAACGCTCATCAGGACGGTGGGGAATCCGTTAGCGGGGTAGATCGATGGAGGCATATCACTGTTGTAAAGACAAGCCATAAAGATTAAGCCAAGGATTTCAGTGGGACAACGCGGGGAGTCGAATGTAATGCCTGGCATTGTCTACTTTTGTGTTCGTTCACTCAGCAACAAGATATACTTGAATGTCAGTAGCAAGTACTCACAAAGGCAAAGGTGACGAGGACGTCTGCATAGATGTATTACCGGCCGCGGTAAGGGATCTAGTCGTCGAAGAGAAGGAAGAGACTCACATATACTGCACTGTGGACTTGCAATTTTCAAGCGAACGCTGATCACACACGGGGCGCAGTCACCATGAATGATCCTGGAGCAGACTTCGCACAAGATACCTTATGTGAATCAATCACACCGAAGTTGTTGCGTGCAACTTGAAGCGCGCGTGCGATTATTGTTCTGAGACTCAAGAGTATTTGAGAAGATTTGAGATCGCGACCGGCGGTGATCGCAGAAGGGCTTTTGAAAGTAAGCACTACACAGACACGATCTTAGTTGCGATGTCAACGCAAAGGGTTAGTGGAGATGGTGCAGTTTTGAGGGTTTGGTGAAGGCAGGGCTCGCCGCTCAAGTAATGTGCTGCAAAGAAACGGCCTCGCTGACTGCCAACTGACTGCCAATTAATGGCGGAGATGATCTCACCATTTTTTGGTCCGCATCGGGACCAATTATCGTTGCCTTTTCGATTCTTGACGCGAATCTGACTATATGAAGGTTAGGCTGCTAGGATTTCCTGTTTGATCGCAGGGCGTTCTGCCTCACGCACTCTCCATAGTGCATGCTTATAAGAGCTTACCATTCTATGTAAATGTCTCAGTCGAACAGGGCGGGGATTCTCCAAATTGGGGAGGAAGTGTTACTATAGGTGAGTATAACAATTGTCTTCTGTGTGAGGCCTGCAGAGGAGACTAAGGTGAGGGCGAGCATCCCTTTGCTACTTTCTGGAAATCTGACACTTCTGCGTAATACCATTGGAGTCTGTGGTCTGGACTTTGGCGGATACCGCGTTCGGCTGTACACGTACTTACCGAGTCTGCACGCACATTGCTGAACATTGCTTCCAGTGTTCTCAATATAATGCAGTCGGGAGCGGCTCGAAGCTCAGCACCCACATTCTCGCTTCTATCTCATGCTGTTATCTGACATGTACATTTCAAGGAGCATCACACACCGGATCGCTGCGCTCGACAGAATAGAACTTCTTGTTTGCGTAGGCAGACTCGAAAGATATTCTCAAGTCCTCGCTCTTCTTCGCTATCGATGTCGCGCAGCTAATCAGCATTGAATGGAAATCCGCTGCATGACAGACAATTTGTTTCCCATGACCAGATGTACCTTCGTACGCAGTCGCGTCTCGTTAAGCGCTCAACGACTATTTGGGCCTGAACCCGAAATCGATGAAGTGTAAGTGCATGCGCCAGTGATGCTGAGTGGATTCAAACCGAAAACTCCCCGATGCTGGCGCGATCGTACTGACTGGAGCGTGTCTTGGGGCTGGGAGCAGGGTCAGGCGGGAAAGAGCTTAGCGCCTTAGTATTGAGACCAACAGTAAGAACTCGATGCCATGCTGTTATATGATATGTGAGTATTCACACGTTGACTACTTGCTCAGAGGTTGACCTACCAGCAACGCAGTCTGAGTTGGAGCTGGAGTGCTCCGGAAGTTCACATTGCCTCGCGGTGTTATTTTTATTTGGAGGTCGCTTGCCCGCGTCGTCCGTCCGATCCAATCCACCATCCGCGCGGGCAAGCCAATATTCGAAATTTCAGTTTATGCCTGGACCCACAATCCCCACCCTTGGTCCATATCCCCGCAGTCCGTTCATCCTGCGCAGCGCGCAGTGCACCCCATGTACATACTCATGCAATCGATGACCAATAANGCCTCCTAAACGCCTCGAAAATCTTTGCTTCGCGATTACGCAGTTCTAGTGAAGTATTTATATACTGTCCTTTGCACCTTGGGACGTNGGTCGAGTCTGTCTGTCTGGTCCGGTGCGTTCTTGAAAAACCTTTTGACCTCTTTTTGCAGTCCAGTTCTGTATTCGTTGTATTTCTATGCCTCCTCGCGTTGCACCCGGCTCTGATAGAGGGAGGGGAATGAGTGGGGGCGAAGGTCGGGGACGCGGCGGTGGACGTGGCGGTGGACATGGAGAAGGCGGTGGCGGAGATCGTGGCCGAGGACGGGGAGAAGGTGGTGGCGGAAATCGTGGCAGAGGACGGGGAGAAGGCGGCGGTGGAGATCGTGGCAGAGGACGTGGAGAAGCCGGACGCGGAGATCGCGGCAGAGGACGAGGCGGAGGGGATCGCGGTTCTAGTGGCCATCGCGGAGGTGGGTCCAGTAGCAGAGCCTCTCCCCGAGGCATTGGCACTTCGTCGTCGTCTCCTGCACCAGGCGGTGGAGGTGGACTTGCATTGCAGCTCCCCGCCCACGTCGAGGCCATTGGAGTCAAGCGACCTAGCTATGGTAATTCGGGGCGCCCAATACAGATTTTGACGAACCATTTTGAGACTACCATCCCCCCAAAAATGATTCATCATTATGATGGTGTGTTGTTCTTTTCCTTTGTCTGCGGATCTCATTGTTGACTCGGCTGGTCGGTCTGCTTATGACACAGTCAGTGAGTAGCTTTTATTCCCCGTTCTCTACAATCACAATGAATTGATCTTACACGACACATGGAAGTCATCGATGGCGGCGCGGAGCTGAAGCTTCCCATGCGCGCCACATTCGAGATCATTCAGCGCCTCCAGTGCGATATCGAGCCCAACTTGTTCACACCTCGTGGTGTGTACGACGGGAGGAAGAACTTTTTTTGCGCCAGGCCGGTTGGGTTTTGGAGAAGGCGCTGAAGTGGGTCTATTGATTTCTTTTAAATTACCATTTTCCGGACGTTTCGATTTCATTCAACTGCGGTGTTTTGTACTTGACGACCTGTGTACGTCGCAGGATATTAGCTGACGATCGCTTTCTAGTTCGATATAACACTTTCTGACGACCCGCCCGCTCAAGCTTCTGTGGGACAACAGCAGGCTCAATCTCAACCTCAATCCCAACGACGAACGAGGCGGGGCCCTAAAGTCTTCAAAATCATAATCAGCCATGTGGCTGAGATCAATCCCGAGTGCGTTTGCCAATCCATCATCTGATTTATTCTCTGGCATCCCCACATCGTGTCTCTATTGTCCTTTATTTGTGATTCATTAGCGATTCGAAATGTGGTGAAAGAGTCGGATGTATGTGTGCTGATTGATATGCTTATATCAGGGTTCTTTCACGCTTTCTGAATGGACAACAGTCCAATGACAATGACGTCCTAACAGCCATAACGGTCTGTCAGTCTCTGTTTGGATTGTACTTAACTTGACCTCCTCCTCCGTCCTGCGCAGGCTCTTAACGTTGCCGTTCGCATGCAGCCATCCCTCAATTATCCTTTCAACGTCCGCTCGTTCTATACTCCTGCCGAGACCCGCCCGATTGGCGCTGGAATCGTCCTCTGGCGGGGCTATTTCCAGTCCGTCCGCCCCTCTCCCACGAGAATGTTAATCAATGTTGATATTTCCACCGGCGCGATGTACAAACCTGGCCCGCTCCTCGATTTATGCCTTGAAGTCCTGGATCCGCCTCCTAACAGAAGAAGACCAGACGTGATAGCTCCGCGGAGGGGCCTTCCAGACAGAGAGCGAATACGCGTCGGGAGGTTTGTTGAGGGTATCAGGGTCGTGAATGCTTACCGTGCTGCTGTTGATAGTGGCTCGGGTAGGCAGAAGCCGCGGACAGTGAGGCGGTTATCCAAGCTTGGAGCGCGAGACTGCGAGTTTGAGATGGATCAGGTGGGAGGCGAAACAAGGAGGATTTCCGTCGCGGAATATTTCAGGGACATTTTGAATCGTCCGTTGCAGTTTCCAGATGTCCTCTGTGCCGAGGTGCGTCAGAGGGCTCTGTTCTTCTCTTCTCACTGTTAGGAGGTCATCTCACCGACTGAATGCTAATTATTACATTTCATGTCAGCTGAGCACGAAAGCTTTGGTGCCACTCGAGCTCTTAGAAGTCATGCCTGGGCAGATCATCAAGAAGCAGATCCCGTCCGACAAGACAGCGGCGGTCCTGGATTTCTCCAAAAAGGATCCAACGGAGAGGATGCGGAGCATCCAGGAGGGGCTCAACGTGTGTCCCCCTCTTCATTTACTCTATCCCTTGCCTTGTAGTTTAGATGTATTACTGTGCTGATATCGTGGTTAGGTCCTCGCCTACGGACAATCAGAGTACATGCGGACATTCGGAATGGAGGTGTCGCCCGAGCCCCTTAGTATACAGGCTCGGGTGCTGGAGCCCCCGCTGCTGAAGTATGGGGCCACCGGCAAACAGTTGACCATTGTGCGTCTTTCCGCTTGACCCACGCCTTCTTTCATGCTCTTGTTCACATTTCTCATCGTTACGCTAAATGTTGTCAACTTCACGCACGGTTAGCAACCAAGCAATGGGGCATGGAACATGCGAGTCTCGATCATTTGTCTCTCCTAAATGCATGATCTGATGCGGCACGATCACCGTAGGATCGACAAGAAATTCTACCAGTCGTGCGCTCCCATTCAAGAATGGGTCGTCGTCATCTTCGAGCGTAACCAAAGGTTCAATGAGCAAGCTGTGGATATGATGGTGAGGGGCGTTATGGACGCGTGCACGGCCGTTGGTGTGTTGCATCAACAAATTCACCGATTACGGATTTGGCGTTCCTGATTTCTTTCGGTTCTTGATGTGTTCAGGGATTGCCCTCACGAAGGGTCCCGCGGTTGTGCGGTGGAGCAATGGGCAGGGCCGAATTGGGCAGGTGCGATCTCCTTCTTCTCGCTATATATACTAAACCGAGTTTCGTTTCTCGTTCCAAAATTTTGATGGTCTTCTCAGCAACTGCTTGATGCATGTGAAGAATGCTTTAACAAGACAAAGATCGCGGTCCCCAGCTTGATCGTCGTCGTCCTCCCTGATGGCGCGAACGATATATACAGTGCGGTCAAGCAGTGCGTCTTCTCTCGTTTTTGACCAACGAACTAAAACAAATACATCACATCCATCGCGCGGATTCGTCAAAAAGCTTCGGAGATATAACGGTAATGCTTCCAAAATTAACATTAACTGGATGCTTGTTCAATGCTAAATATAAACAAATTCACCATGGAACAGAATGGTGTCGTGACGCAGTGCATGAAATCGAACAAGTGTTACAGGGCAAAACAACAATATTTTGCGAACGTCGCCCTAAAGTAAGCCGTACATCTCCGTAGCTTGCCTCCTGTCCTTTCTTTAATTCACCTCTGCTGTACTTTGAGTCCCTACTTATGGCGACGTTCTCAGGATCAATGTTAAGTTGGGCGGGATCAACGTCATTCCAGACCCTCGATATGCATCGATTTTGGCGGATCCGAGCAATCCGACAATTGTAATGGGTGCGCCGTATGACCCATCTGATCTTTCGCTGCACACACTGATTTGTTTTCTTTTTTGGCTATTGTACACCATGACCAGGTGTGGATGCAATGCATCCTCCGCCGGGCAGTGCAGAAGGCCGGCCGTCTTATGCCGCTCTTGTTTCGAGTGTGGACAGCAATACGTCTAAGTACATTGCGACAATTCGGGCCCAAAAGAGCCGAGAGGACATCATCGAGGATTTACAGAATATGGTCCAGGTCTGTCCGAATTGTGTTCATGAGACTCGATGGATCAGGAATCTGATCATTCCTTTCTTTTTATTTCCTCTCACCATTAGCATGTATTGGAGAAGTATTTGCTGTATAGGACAAACATTGAAAAGAAGAGAGGTGAGGCGCCCAAGCGAATCATTTTCTATCGCGGTATGTGCGAGTTGTCATTCTCCTGATTGAAGATGTTGATGTTGATCGACCGATGTTGCAGATGGCATTTCTGAAGGCAGGTTCAGAGAAGTTATGGAACGAGGTGAGCTCCCAAATTTGTCCAGAGGAGTGGATATTATTGACTATGTCGACAGAGGTAGAAGTGATTCAGAGTAGGCACAGTCTCCTTACACCTGAATCAAAATACTGATCAAAAGGTTTTGGGAGCAGAGGCTTGCAGGGCATTAAAATTGTCGCCCAAAATCACATTCGTCGTCGTGGGCAAGCGGCACCACGTCCGCTTTTTTCCTAGGAACAATCGAGATGCCGACAGAAGCGGGAATTGCCCCGCTGGTACCGTTGTCGACCGGGACGTCACCAGTCCCGTTGAGTTCGATTACTATCTGCAGAGCCATGGCGGCTTGCTTGGGACAAGTCGGTCTTCGCACTACAACGTGCTGTATGATGACAATGAATTCACGTGAGCACCTTTCTGTTCTCATCTTCTTCCATTTCCCTTCTCAATTCCCTGATATTTTTGTTCATCTCAGGCCGGATGGGTTACAGGCACTCTCGTTCGCATTATGCCATGTGTACGCCCGCTGCACGCGTTCGGTTTCAATCCCGGCGCCTGTTTACTGTTCGTGTACATGTCCTCCTTTCTGATTCGTACACTGATGCAACCTTCGACTGAATTTTCGCAGATGCTGACATTGTCTGTGCCCGCGCAAAACACCACTATGACCCCGACTCAGGAATCTTGGACACATCGTTCTCTGAGACAGCCACCAACGTCGGGTCTGAACAACGGCAGCAGGTGATGGACAGGTACACGACTGGATTCAAGCAGTTGCATGAGTATATCCAGCGATTGATGTATTTCTGCTGAATGTGCCTGGACTTATCGACGCGACATCACCGTAGGACATCATTCTCAATCGTCGCATTCAATTTTGGTTAACGTTTTCGAATTCGCTATGTTACCATGTTGTCATGATCTGGAAAGATACTGAAATCAAGATATGCCATTCCAGGAATCTGTCACTGAATTCTGCTGCTCAAGGTCAATATGGACGAGGTGTGGCGTATCTGAAGCTAGATAGTGAGGCATGTGGGCATGTGGGCCATTTGTAACTCGCATGATTTGCTATCTGATTGGAACTAATGCGGTCAAGTACGTACTATCAGCATATTGATCGCTAGTTTCGGCTGGAATTCTCCGCGATCTTCTGAGTTTTATGGAAAGGCGATGCTCATGCAGTCAGCAGTCACAGGCAGTCACTCATGGTCCATGAAGTTCCACAGCTAGGACAGGCAGAATTGGTAAGTGCGTTTGTGGGTTTCCTTTGCATTTTCAATCCTCTTCCTCACCGTCTGAGTCGTCTCAAGCCTCTGCGTGCTTACCGAGCTCCAGGACATTCAGTAAGTAACCCGATTGCTCCATCCGAGTCGTAGACGGCTTCAGTCCGCAGCCTTTCCTTCAGACATCCGACTGAACGGTTTCGGAATGAGGATTGGACACGTTGCGATCCTGGAGCGCCTGCTGTGGCCGTGTGACCTTTGCATTCAGCACTGCGCCTGAAGATCTTTGTAACTTACAAGATACTGATACAACAGAATTCCGGGTGACACGCCCCTGCAATGAGGGTTGATTACGTCGCTGGGCGGTGGGGACCTTACTAAACAGTCGCTATTCTTGTCGATTGCGCTGCGATTTATATACCACGTCAAAAGGTATCCGCAGGAAAGCAGCCTTAACCTTCGAGCGGTGAGAACGTGCGTGATATCTATTCCTATTCCTTCAATCACGCTGACAAGGATTTCATCTCTCAAGTGAATCAAGGTTCGACTTATCTAAACACCCAGTCATCAACAGAGCTGCCAGCATCGCTTCGTTTTACCATTGTTCGTGGGCATTTATGTGTGTATCTCGAATTGCACATAACATCTGTCATTCCTGAAATCGCTATCAGCATGGATCGCGACGTTGGTTCCAGTGACAAGGCTTGGGTACCTTTCAAAGTGGGCGTCGTTGGTGGCGGAATGGCCGGTCTCTACGCAGCTTTTCTCCTCAATGAGAAGGGCCACAACGTTCACGTTTTCGAGGCGAGCAATCGGATCGGCGGTCGTATTTTTACTCATCATTTCTCTACGGAGAAGAACCAGTATTTCGAGGCTGGCGCCATGCGTATTCCCAATTCTTCTTTCCAGGCAGTCTTATTCCAACTCATCGACCAACTCAATAAGCATCCCAGTCTTCCGGACGATAAAAAGATCCATCTCATCAAGTACGTTCTGAATAGTCGGGGAAATCTTCTCCGCATCAACGGCCAGACGCAAGATGGACGGGATGTCGGAAATACGACACCTGCTGACATCAATTGGAAGGTCCCAGATGAGTACAAAAACCAGACGGCGGGTTCTTTGCTCACAAGCGTGCTCGACCCCCTCGTACAACCTCTTCTCGAAGATTTTGACCAAGGGTTCAAAGATCTCCTAAAATTCGACGACTTCTCATTCCGTTTTTATCTCAAATCTGTATCCCGGTGGCCTGTCAGGGTCATCGACTTTGTGGAGACCGTCTGCTCTCAGACAAATCAGTTCGCGCTCAGCGTTACCGAACTCGTCATGCAGAACCTCGATTTCGGGATTCAGGAGTGGTTTACTATTGCCAATGGGATGGACCGGCTGCCGCAAGCCTTGGCTCACATCTTAGGGTACGACAAAATTACATTCGGGGCTCGCGTCACAGGCATCCACTTGGAGAGGGGGAAGAAGGGGAAGAAAAATGCGGTAATTGTCGCGGACGGCTATAACGGCACGATTAAAGGGCGCTTTGATCAGGTCATCCTCGCCATCCCCCCTGCCGCCTTGAAGATGCTGGTCGATCGTCCCCTCTGGAGCCCCGATAAGGAGATGGCCATTAGGTCTATGCACTTCGAGTCTCTTTTCAAGATGGGCATGCGCTTCAAGAGGCGTTTCTGGGAGCTGGAGAGTCCCACCACCAAGGGTGGCCAGTCGACAACGGACCTCCCTATTCGATGGATCGTCTACCCGTCCAATGGGATTGGTGATGAAGGGCCGGGCGTCTTGCTAATCTACTCCTGGATGACCGATTCACAGACATGGCTTCCCCTCTCCGCTTTGGAACGCCGAAGCCTGGCACTCCACTGCCTGAATAAGGTGTACCCCAAATCCCGCGTATACGATCTACTCATGGAGACATTTGACGTCGCTTGGTCGACTCGCTCGGCAACAGGGGATGCCATGTTTCTACCCGGTCAGTTCGAGTCGCGCTTCGAGCCCGCTCGTGAACCTGAGGGTAATATCTACTTTGCCGGAGAGCATCTCTCCTATCACCACACCTGGGTCGCGGGTGCCCTTTTATCTGCCTCTTATGCAGTGGATCAGCTGGAGCTTAGGACGTTAACTGTCGTCCCTAGAGCTATGGACGAAGATCATACACCTTCTCCCGAGAATCCCGAGGAGAGCGAAAATAGTCATCTAGATCCAGATTTTACCTTCACGCCGAGACACATTCTTTTCCACGGCTTCCCTGACGACGATGTTGGTATGCATCCAGGATTGGGTGCACCTGTCATCAGGCCAAGGAGCTTGGGTGGTCAATACGGATTCCACCCTGTTGGACCGGAGGTCACATACTTGGCCGGTCCACAAAGTGGTCCGTTGTAAGGTTTGTATCCGGATTACTCACACCAATCGAAGGTTCTTCATAAATCCTCATCCTCTCTGTGGTTTTACAATGCCTTTCGATTTTTCTGTTTCTGCAACGACTAACACGTGCAGACGTGTTGTACAATAGCTACCATGCTTCGACGTCCATGCCAATGTCCCCCCTTCTCGTCTTCAATATGTTCATTTGCGTACCTTTTTGGAAACAACAGTACGTGATCTCCTGCATGACCTTTTACGAATTTACGACTGTTTACGAATTGTCGTTCGGTGTGAACGCGAGGGTATGCCCATTGCCAGATATCTTACACATCAAAGATTTACCGAATATGCTGTGAAATATGTAATAAATGTTCTTGATTAAAATGTCCCTGTAAATTACTTCTTTTCATGCGCTCAAACAATTTGAAGACAAACTCGGATTCTGGATCCAACCATCCCGCCGAATCTGCTGTCGAAGAGTCAGCAAGTTGTGCTGACATTGCTGAACTCGGTAGCTGAATTGAGATGAACAACTAGGACGCCCTGTCAGTGCACGAGTACTTACGCTCTATCCGGAAATTGCTGATGTGCGACACAAATGCCGGAGGCCCCGGGACAAGCAGACCGATCAGCGCGCAACACGTTATAATGTGAAGCGCAAACGGGATGCGCAGCTGCAAGTGCTGCATGAAAGAAGGATGGCATCGCACGTTTCACCTCCAAGACCTGCCGTTTATACTTCACCCATGGTAGCGCATACTAGGATTCACGCGTTTCCAGCGGACACGATTTCGATGGCAAACCCGACAAGATGCCTACAAATTACACACCAGAATGTAAGCCCATATGAACATGCATGAATTAGTACAGATCGATGACCGGCCCAGTTCCAGTAGCAGCGAGAACGTGTCAATATTTTTGCATAGGTATGTGCATCCGCCATGATCGCCTAATTGAGTTTATGCAAACCAATCTGTTACGAACAAGAAAGTGACTCCAAGTTAGTATGAATCTGTCACAACGAAGTTAGGCAGGTTGATCAGTAAAACACAAAAAGTCAGACCCTGGACACCGGGATGCTCAAAAACCCATGCCCCCGTTCGGCTCGATATCCGTGCAGTCGACAAGTGCCCCCATTCCCATCCGGATTCTCTTCTAGCGTCGCCCGCTCCCGCAATACCCCCCACTTGATCCACCAGTCCTCCGCATCTTCCCCTGCATCATAACCCCACAACCAGGCGATTTCCGCCCAGTGCTTCGCCAAATCCTGCCCCCCGTCATCGCCATCATTATCACCATCACCATTCGCATTCTCCGCCCACGGCCGAGCGCTGTACGATTTCACGGCCGCCGCGCGCATGTCCTCGTTCCGCGCGACACCCAGCGCGCCCGGCAAGCTCAGCCAAGACCGATTAAGAAGCTCGAACGAAGATAGTTGTGGTGCTCTGGATGCGCGGAGGTCTTCGTATGCGTAGAGAAGAGAAGAGAGTTGCGATGGCTTGCGCAGGTGTGAAAGCAGGGTGCTCAGGACGGAAGCGGACTCGAGGCAATCAGAACTCTGGTGCATAGCGCAAGGCTGCGAGTGAGAGAAAGTGATTATTAACAATGTGGGCCGAAGGACTAAGGACGCAGGGGAGATGGAAACCTACCAGCATGGGGTGTGCAGCCTGGCCGATCAAAACGAAGCCTCGTGAAGGGTCGACCCAATCCTCTACTGAAGGGTGCTCAAAACATCGTGCCCTAGTCAGCGTTGGCGCTGAATCAAGGAAGAATTGAAGCCTGAGGATGTGAGCGTCTGTTTGCAGTGTCAGGAGATGAAGAGGTGAGCTTACTGAGTATTAAGACCATCGCGTCGGACGTTGGTTGATGGCACAACCCGCCAACCTGATGACGCGCCGTGCTCGTTTTCTGGTAGATCCTCTATTTGTGCTAAATGGAACGCGTACTCCTTTGTATTCTGCACTCGCGGGGCTAAGTGGGTGGGGATTTACGACAGCACCCAAGAGATTGAGATAACTCACAATCGCATAGACTATATATGTTTCGTCAACCCTCGCTCGCCACCTGAGGAGAGAAGCGACTCACCCATGGCATAGCACCTCTCGCCCATCCAGATCCTGTAACCCAGCTCGACGATATCCTTCATACGCGGATTATTTTCCACGCTCTCCGCATCCACAATGCCCGTGTACATAGTCGTCCCTGTATAGATTTGACTTGTTCTTCTGTCCACAATGGGCCGGAGGATGCTGTTTGAACCATCGGCACCAATGATTAAATCTGCATGGAGGGTCTCCCCCGTCGACAGTCTAACAGATGGCCCAGCGTTAGGACGTACATTTCTCGGCGTCACAAGGGAAGAGGTGGGCGTGGATTCTGAGGGCGGGATAATAGCAACAACCTTGCTGTTAAAAGATATATTAACACCAACAAACAGCGCGTGCGCATAGAGCATTTGACAGAGATCTCGATGCTGGTATTCAACCGTTCAAGATTTCAGAGTGAGACCTGTATCTCCGGCTGAATAAGACGTACACCGATCATATGGAACTCGCCGCCGCTGTCCTTGAACACGTCAGACTGCCATTCGGTGTGTTTGATCACTTCGCCGGTCCGCACTGATCCCAGCAGTCAATGCCTGCTATACACCACAGAGCATCATCCAGGATTTGTGTATAACACTCACGATCGCAGAAGGTCGTAGTGAGTATTATTGAGCTCTGGCCTTGGAGCTTGCCATGTAATCCCCAGTCCATCAGGACTTTCACCGCGTTGGGTGGGAGACGAATCGCGCCTCCCATATTGGACAATTCTGGCGCGGCTTCGAGCAGGCGCACGCGGTGGCCATCAGATGCGAGGGCGCATGCTGAGGCTAACCCGGCCATACCTGAAGACACACAGAATCAGTGAAGCGAGGGGCGAGCAAGAATGGTACAAAGACGGACCTGCACCAACAATGAGAATGTCAAGTTTGAGTGGGGCCATACTATGAGGACGAGGGGAGTTGAAGGGGGGAACGCACACTGTCAAGCGAGCAGTCACATATATATGTCAATAAGCGCGGGGCTGGTTCGATACAATTGCGATGTAGCGCGTCAAAAAGTTAATCGCCGGATCTAGACGGGTGATTCAAAAGTATCAAGCCAGGCCTGCCTGTACAGTGGGCGATGTCGACACGAGCGATCTTGGGCACAGGTTAACGAACACAGAATAATGTTAATGAGATGCCGACGGTCACATAGCCTTCAATGTTCATTACAGTGAGTACAAACAGACCAAGGACCGCCGGGTGAGTATCGGTGGTTATGTAAACGGAGAACTCTGCGATGTGTGAAATCCAGGATTATTCTGGAAAGTCAGCCTCTTTGCCTTCAAGGCCAACTGGGGAGTGGCCTGCCGCCGGCAACTTTGTCGGATGCCTCAGAAGGGAAATCTGGCAGTTTCAAGGCTCCATGGTTCCGATGGTCTTCACATATGGAACGGCCGTGGTTTCCTGGATGTGCTTGATTGAGGGTCATTGAGTGTATGACAAGTGTACGGAAGTGTGGGTTCGAGGATGATGGCGGTCAGTTAAAAAGTAGCCGAGACTGGTATTGTCGGAGTTTTATCATGTGCGGCCGGGACTGGCAACTGCTTAGCTGTTACTGCTACGAGTTTATTCCATCACACCGTCCGTCGGGATGCCTCAAGTGCAGCAGTTGACTTTGAGTATGTAGGTTGGCCGCCTGACTTGCCACTGGCACGTTCCATCAACCAGACCGCTGCACGAAACGAAGTGCATGACCATGCAAACGACAAAATGAACACGCACATTAAATGTGTATGCTGCTGTATGCTGTCCATTTGCTTGTTCCGTTCTCCTATCAGTCTTAACCTCTCACATGGCAAGAGCAAGGCTTTGCGCCCGATGGGGAGGTTGTAGTTTGGCCAAGCCATGCCAGAATCCAAGATGTACATGCGCAGGTTCCGTCCCCACATATATTATGCACAGCAGCCTGTCCTCGACGGGGACGGGTGCAGGTAAGTATGGTACGGGTCAGCACATCCGCCGATAGACTTACCTGCTCTAATTACCTTTGGGGTGCCGCCGGGTTGCGAACTATGACTGATCACCTTCCTCCGCTTTCCAGCCCAGGAGCAATTGCGATCTTGAAGTAAGTAACTGATTTACTCCAATTCAAGACTGAAATCAAATCGACTACAGCTCAACGGCACCACCAGATGAGAAGGCCACCTCTGCCAACAGTCTACGATCTACTTTCGAGATATCTTGTTATCCAAAAGGACAAATAAAATCGGATGCAAGCGGCCTACACATACAATAGCCCCCAGCCGGCGACGTCGAGTGAGTGGTAACGTCGTTCAGATTGAACGTGAACGTGCAGCGGCAGGTGCAGGGGGGTTCAAAAGGACCCTGAACTCACAGTGGGCACTACGCAGGGAGTACTTGAGGAGCATAGGTATATGTGTTCACAGGGCACCCTTCTTTCCATTTTTGGAAAATCTATGATAAGTTTTGGCGGCCCGTCACTATGATTCTGCGCGGAGCGTGCTTGTGCGGCGATGGCGAACTGGGGTGATATTTTTGGTGGCAGCGTTGCTAAACCGAGTTGAGTTCCCACTATCACATCATTGATATGTCAAGGTCTCATGCGGCATACTCTCATCTTCGACTCGAATTGGATGTTTTGATCTGGTGTTGAACAGCTCATCCAACGATTCGCATTCAGCTCATATCACTCGGTGCCTCTGAGCGAAGTCGAGTTTCCTCCATAGGTATACTTGATTTGGTTTCTAGCATGCCGATTTCATGACCTGGCATCATTCTGGCAAGATTTAAAGCTCACCCCCAGGTGGTTATATACTAGTGCGTCCAAGTGTACTTCGTTCGACCTCGCTTCGATGTCTTCAACGCAGACAGTTTCGTCATCTGGCAGAGACCTTCTCCCCCCTCCGGGCACTGTCTGGGTGGCGGAAGTCGGCCCAGCTCTGAACTTCCTCCTGATTGGTGCCACTATGGGCGCCGCCTTGTTTACCATGTTGTTAGCCTTGTTGTTTTTCTCGACGGCTGTCTTGAGACGGAAGCCCATATTCATCTTCAATGTCATCGCACTCTTACTGGGCCTCGCGGGCGCCATAACGAATATCTATGAAGAGGTGTGTCTCACTATTCCTTCCTGCGGTGTCGTCAGTCCACGCCAATTAACCAANTCGGAAAGGTTTACTCGCTCAAATATCCCACCGTTCCCTTTAACTCCCATGNCGCTATCGCTAAGGGTGTATTTGGCTCGCTGACACCGACATTNGTCGATTCTATCCTCCTTCTGCGACTCTATGCCGTTTTCCCTCCCCGCCAAACGCCTCGTCTCAAATTCATCATCATCATGGGGATACCTATATTGGTCAAAATCGGACGATTGACCAATGCCGCCATCTTTCTCAATGACTACTCCNGTACCATCCGCGCCGATACGAGACTTGGGGGAGCTGGCGTCCTGATCGCATCCAGACTGCCCTCTATCAGTATCAAGTTTGAGTGGTTCGTGCAGGTATTCGACAATATGTGAGTCCGTTTTCTGAAACAACTTTGTCCCGGTTTTGACATGACTCCTAACTGGACAGATTCTCGTCTGTCANCTTCCTATCCCACGTGTACAGCCAGGGATCTTCTCAACAGAGCCGTGAGTGTATTCAGGCAAATCACGTTACTGTCGTTGCTGATGGCGCACCTTGCCTCGCAGGCATCATTTCGCAGAAAGTCAAGACTCTCTTCTGGATCTCCACCACCAACTTTGTTTTCCCAGCAATGCTCGGCATAGTGCAGATTGCAATTTACCTCGGCAAACCCGATGACCCCGTTTTGGCGATATACATCGAGGAAGTCAATTCCCATTTTACAGTCATCGGGGTTGTGTTCGCGACAGTATGGGCCGCGGAAGGGCGTTGGAAGGACGATCACCATATTCCATNGGACACTAATGAGCGAGTATCATCCTCGCGCTTCATGGAGCTCGGGAGATTCCAACGGAAAAGGAAAGACGATATGGTTTTCTCACCTGGGGTGATGGATATNCAACGCACAACATCCGAGTCGTCCATCGACGACGAGCCCATGACGAGGGCTGGCCCTCCTCATCACGACTTGGCGGAAAGAAAATTCAACGTATGATCTGCTTTGTAGTCGTGTACTTCCCATCCTTGTTGTGCCACCCTACATATGTGCCACGTTTCTGTTTTTATATTCCACTGACAAGGTGTAACGAGTGTCACAGTATTTATGTACCAACTTGCGTTNATTAGTATGTAGCGTGCACCTCCATCTCTGNAACGGCAACCTGCAGAAGTGCTATGCATCCCGTTTANTTCGCTTGCCGGNCGCCATGTTTTNGCCGTAANNAAGGCCATCTAAAGACAAGGGAATGCTGGATAGCNTCTCGNTCAGTTGTTATTCAGACGACAGGGAGCTCCTTGAGAGGTTCACATCCAGTNGCATCGCCTTCGAGAGNNTTTCAGCGGGCTGTGAAGCAGAAGGGTCAGATTGATGAGAACGTGGGACAGACCGCCAGGGAAGCAAANCACATCTTCAGTGCACATAAATAGCATGCCTTGTGAAGATGAGAACCACACCGGATATGAATCCGTTGAGGNTGTGAACNCGAATAATCANACTCTATCAGTACTCGTCTCCGACGCATCATCATGTGCTGTCTGAACTTGAATACGAATCAGATGGATGNAGTCGAAAGCTAAGNAGGTCGGNGGCCTACCAACCACCGCTGTAAGATTTACATCACGCCTTTCGGCCATGTCAGCGTATATGCTGACCTGAGAAATGTTGCGTACGATATTGACAAAANCNGANAATCTCGACACNTAGAGCTGTGAGCCTGAGATACCNTAACGGTAAGAAATACTGAGCCGCCCNATAGCGTCGTATATCCAATCATCTATAAAATCAATATCCCGAGCTATCATGAGCCAATCAAACAGGCATATGAAGACGATTGGCGCCCGGGACGGCAGGCCTACTAGACTGGTGACNGAGTCTCTAAATAGCCGGCGNAGTGATGAACAAGTCGAGTACTGGAACGGCCTCCAGTGTCCANGACGTGCTCAGCTCTTAGAATGATCATGGTCACGACGGTACCAATGATATTCTTAGACCCCCTTCAAAATCAGGCAGACGTGATGTCCACAGCTGTACTGTATACTTGAACGGGTGATGTGAGTGCNCCGACCGACAAGTAAACGAATTGANGGGCTTGACAAGAATTGCAGGATCTACACGTAGTCCTTTCGAATCATATCCGCACATTTTTCGGCCACAGCGTACACGAGCGCCTGAGGATGAGTCGCCGGAACACTGGGAAAGATGCTGGCGTCGGCAATTCGGAGATTGGGTACCCCATATACGCGAAGCTCGTCGTNGACGACCCCAGGAAACTCATCATTCTGGGGTGCCATGCGACATGAGCTCGAATAATGATACATCGTATCCACGCCTTTCTTTATAAAAGCGTCCAAGGCGGTGTCCTCCAACGAGTCAGGAACGTTGACATTATCCAACGGGTATCCGTCAGCACGCATCTGACGAGCAAGTTGAACAGAGACTCGAAGCGCCGCTCGCAACGCAGCCCAGTCCTCGGGAAATTCCAGATAGTGCATATCACACGAAGGATGTGCCTTGGGNTCCTGAGAGCGCAATAGTAACCGTCCTCGAGACCTTGGCTTCAGCAATCCAGCATTGAGACCAAAAAATCCTTTCGATCTATCAATGCCAGGACCCCTGGGATCAGCCATGCCACACTTTTTTTTAGTAAGTAAACGTTCATGTNCTTGAGGAAGAATGGTAACTTACAGTCATGACCGCGAAATCCGGTCGATTCTTGGGAGAGGAAGAGTCCTGATCCTCCTTCGAGAAAGCGAGAAGTCTGCCGTCGGACTCGATGAGGGAAGACATGCCGAAAATTTCCACCTCGACCATGGTGCAGAGAAGCCAACCAGCACCCTGTCGTATATACTTATACAACTGGNTGAACAGCGTTGTTGGGCGCCTGATCATCGCCCACANCGAATCGGAGATGGGACAGTTGTAAGAAGTGGGTACCAACAGATGGTCTTGCTGAGTGAAAGAGCGAGTCAGGTGATACGAGCTATTGGTCATGGGCGCAGAGACGTACAAGATACTCCCCTACGCCTGGAGAGTGTTTGACGANTTCGATGCCCATTTCCCGCAGGTGAGCTTCAGGCCCTACGCCACTNCTGACGTTTAGCAGAAGGAAGACTGTGTNATAGGACGTGCCTTCTTACCTGAGCATGAGGATTTGGGGCGTCCGCAATGCTCCACAAGTCAAGATGACCTCTCGCTTGGCAGTTACAGTACGTATGTGTCGTCCGTTGACNCTCTGAACATCGACGGCTTGCACGCGGATATCGCTNCCTTGCGAGAAGTGAAGTTTANTGGCCAATGCACTTGTACAGATGTGAAGTCGATCACTCGTGGAATTGACGACGTCTTTTGGCAGATAAGCGCGAAAAGCTGACTGGCGGGCACCTGCCGAGTCGACTGTGAACTGCATCTTGTTCCACCCTACGCTGGGTTCCAATGGTGAGTGCATGNCGCTGATGCCGGGAAATCCCATCTTCTGAACCGCCTCGGCCGCCCTGCGGAAAATNTAAGCGAGAGGCGTGATCGAGAACAGTCGCACCCAGTACGATCCACGCGTACCGTTCCGAACTTTTATATTGGTAAACATCAAACGATCGCACTTGCAAAGGTCCTATGGCAAAATTTCGAGAGATGTTGAGTCANAAGGACGATGGATGTGAAATCGAGGACTGTACCGTCGGAACCATGAAACTCTCGAGGTACGGGACCAATCCAAGTTTCAGACTTGTTGAAGTACGGTTTCAGGTCTGAATAAGACCAGCCCCTACGTCCGTCCTGACTCCAAGCATTGTACTCGGCCGGAACGCCGCAGGTGTATTGACCACCGTTAATGCGGGTACTGCCTCCCAAGCCGAGACCGCAGATGAAGGAAAAGGAACGACCAAACTTGGCATCTGCGGCACTGTCAAAGACAACGCTGTGTTTTCCGTCCGACCAGTGATGGAGAGATGTCAGAGGAGTTCGGTTAAGCCAACTTGATGTCGTTCCCAGGCATGGATTGAGAATCTGTCTGTTCAACTAGACNATCGATGCACTTACGAATCTCCCGCATCTCCTTTTTCGACAAGCAAGACAGTACTTCCAGGATGTTCGCTGAGACGGCGAGCGAGAACACATCCCGCATTTCCACCTGACAAAAGAGCAAGGAACAAAACAAGTCAGAAGCCTTGACATCCCACGTCCAGGACTGAATGAACTACCGCCGACAACGATGTAATCGTATTGACTGTCCAAATTTTCAACAGGTCGTTGAGTGTAACTCGGAGTGAACGGCCACATAGTGTAAGAATTGAGGTAGGCAAGATGGCGGATTGGGTAGAAAGAAGAAAGTCCCAGGCATACTTATGTACACCGTCACTTCCGGACATCAATCCATCATGCCGGACAGAGGCCGCANCAGGTCCGCATCGTACGATACTTGTTCGAATTCCCCNAGAATGGTAGCGATCACAGATTGTGCGAATTGTATCNAGAGGTTCACGGAAGCATTCAGGAGGGTTTTTTTTTGTGAAGATTCACCCCGCGGCCGTTAGCGGGGGTTTGGCGCTTGCCGTTTCAACTGTCACAGANTGTCACGCGAAGCTTCAAGTGACGTTTCAGTGTGACACNGTTTCAACTCCCTCCATGTCATGCACATATTTCCGTCGCTCGTATTCTCGTGTGATTAATTCTAAACCTCACCGGAACGACCATACTTATAAGAACATAAACTACTTTTTCGATCAGGTTCCACCGAAATCCAGGGGCNTGGGAGAGGATACCTTCTCAAAGTGTTCAAGGTCGAATCCCAGCGCACATGCACCTAGATCCTACATGAGTTGAC
The DNA here is from genome assembly GCA_004802705.1 of Bondarzewia mesenterica. Lineage (NCBI taxonomy): Eukaryota > Fungi > Basidiomycota > Agaricomycetes > Russulales > Bondarzewiaceae > Bondarzewia > Bondarzewia mesenterica. The sequence continues at coordinate 45,287 of SGPL01000212.1, forward strand.
CGTAGTACTTAGGCTGGCATGTAGCTCGATCGGCTCTCGCCATACTTTCGCTCTTCCGACTGGCTCTGCTTTCCACCCACTCAAAGGCTCGCGGCAGCAGCACGCCCTCCCGTCCAGATCACATTTCTACCATCACGGATATCCAAGTTTCGAGTGAGCGAGGACATCNCTGCATAAATTCACAGGCGGTGCGTGATGAGTTGATGCTGAGCGCTGAGCGATAGGCGCATGGGTCATGTTGTAACAAAATGTTAAGAAGTCAAGAAGCGTCGCATTACCCAGTCCATGTGCCTGCAGACCATAACGCTTATCCAAAAANANNAAAAGAAGCGTCGCATTGCCAGCACTGCCGCAGGCGACCATACCGAAGGAGAAACGCATGACCTGGGCTTTTCTATCATCTCGTGGACTTTCAAGTTTAGAAGCAGACTCGAGAGAAGTACACTTTCTCTGGCAACTGTCTTACCGACACGCTCAATTTTGTTGTTTCGATAGTATTAGTCACAATANCAGGAGGGAGACAACTTAGCGGCGGCCAGCATTCCTCCCCGCAGGTGCTGGAGGAGATTGAATGACTTTTTGAGCTGGAGGGGGGTTAGCCGCCCTTCCCAGATGAACGATCTGGGCGAGGGTTGTTGTGAACCGGCGCTGTGGTAAATTGATGGCCGCCGCCCGGCAGCCCGAACTTGGATGCATATCTGGAAGGCCGTCCAGATGCCTACGAAGTGTCATCCAGCGCGTATGATACTTGGATTTCGGAGACTCACACTGCGCCGTGTTTTTGAACTCCGCGATGAAACTCTACCTTACTCACGCTCGAGCTTGTGACTTGGCACAAAGTATTTAGAGGTCTTATTTGGGTCTCACTGCCGTGTAAGCCCCATCTGTTCGCCCATATCTCTTTGATTTCAGATCTGAATCAGGTGCGCGTTACAGTCATTGTCGGGAAGTCGTCCTCAAAATGACGCATGATTCTCGTTTCTTCAACCACGGCGATCGTTCACGACTATGCGGCAGTCTTACTGACAGCGGCAACTTGAGCTGACCCTCANTTGTGGTAACTTGCGGTATCGAGACCTAAGTGTGTCTACCGTGAGCCATACCAGAACCCATGCGTTATTGACGAGAGATCGACAGAGATGTCGAAAACAATCTTCATTACTGGAGCATCCTCTGGTATAGGCCTCGCCTCGGCCAAACTCTTCCACGAAATTGGATGGAATGTCGTCGCCACGATGCGTAGCCCCGATAAGGACACCGAGCTTAAGCACCTCGACTCTGCCCGCCTTCTCATCCACCGCCTCGACCTGCAAGATATCAACTCCATCCAGCCCGCGATCCAGGCTGGCATCGACAAGTTCACCACCATCGATGTGCTTCTCAACAATGCCGGGTTCGGGCAAGATGGCCTGTTCGAAGCCATCTCTCNTGAGCAGGTCCAGGCACAGTTTGATGTCAACCTGTTCGGTGAGTCCAATCGCCGTCTCTACAATACCCTCAAAGGACGAGAGTTGAATCGACNGACAGGACTCATGGACGTCACCCGCGCGATGCTGCCGCACTTCCGTGCCAATAAGGGCGGCGGAGTCATCAACGTCAGCTCTGGAGCGGNTCTTTGGTCGCTGCCGATGAACACCATGTACTCCGGAAGCAAGTTCGCGCTCGAAGGATTCACCGAGGCACTCTCCTACGAGCTTGCCTCTCAAAATATTTTCGTTAAGTCGGTCATCCCGCATGGAGGGGTGACCGCCACGGACTTTGTTGCACGGGTCCATGCATCGGCTGCGACCGATCCCTCGTTGACCTCGTACAATGAGTTTCTGACAAAGACGACNAACTCGTTCAAGAAGATGATCGCTGGCGCATCTATTTCATCGAACGATGTCGCGCAGATGATTTTAACNGCCGCTACGGATGGGACTGACAGACTACGGTACCTTGTTGGGAACGATACGCGCGGCTTCGTCAAGGCAAGGTACGAGTCAAAGTCGGACGAGGAGTACATGTCGTATATGCGGTCGTATTTCAAGTAAATGGGAGGACATNGGTACCAGNGGGTGGCCCAGGACAAATGATGCGTAGACTAGTGATTCCTATCTTGCGGTGTAAGCCATGTCGTAACAGCCACTTTGATCTGCGGCATTCCAATCGNACGTGTCTTACTAGTAATGGCGTTGNAGCCCCCCAGCTAAAAAAGTGCCTTCGGAAAAGTGACTTTGAGTAAGATATCAACAAAACTGCCCATTTTCCAGAGCGATGTTGCAGGACCACACAGAACATATAATNATTNCATTTTGTTTATCACCAAGTCGNCTGAAAGNGAATGAGANTACGGCCGGCTCGAGGACGAACTCGATGAGTAAGTAGCGATGTTGACTGGCCACCGTAGCGATGAGCGCTGGACCATCGTCACTTCCAAAAATGACCGACCATAAAGTTGTCAAGTGAAGTGAGCTGCATCGCGGTTAGGGGTGGTCAGAACGGTGCANAGAAGAATGCGGGGGAGCATGCGGAAGAAGAATGAGGTCGACTTCACGAACATCGCACTATACACGANAGCGGCAAGAACGTGATAGCATTCNATATNCGGCGCANGGTAGATAGGNACGTGGGTAGGTCTAGTGAGGTATAATGTAGGTGCATGATGATCCAGGGGNTGCCCGAGATGAGTATANTGCATGTAAGTCTGTCTAAGATGGGGCCAAAAGAAATGCAGCAAAGAGAAATCATAGGTCATCCGCCTGCTCACCCGCCATCACAACACCGGCTCCCGCACGATCTCTCGACCTTCTTCTCCNGCCTTCTCCGNCTTCTCTTCGGGNTGCGCGTACCGCGTCATGACCGTCCCTTGACTATCCAACCCGGGTATCTTCTCCCCTTCCTTCNCGCCCTCCGTATGACCGACGACCCCAACGCCCCGCAGGAAGAGGGCCAGGAAAGTCCCTGCAATACCCGCACTCAGCTATGCAGCCGACACGAAGTGTAGTAAGTNCGNAACGCACCGAGAATGCCAAAGGCAAAGGCCGTCCATTCGGCCGCCTGATACGCCTTTAGCTGGGCCATCTTGGGCGCGGTACTTGTCGAGCTCGAAGGATCCAGGACGACGCCAAAGTTGCGAGACTGGGTCGCAAGGACACGGTTGAAAACTATCGTCGTGACCGTCAGCCCGAATGCGGTGCCGATCTGAACACCATAGTATGAGTGCTGTCTTCTCAAAGGCAGCAATGCACGCAACACACCTGAGTCATAGTTTGGAAGAGCGCGCCGGCGACGCTTTGCTCGTGGGGGAGCGAGACCTTGGCAACGAAGAGCGTGCCAGCTGCAAAGACAAAGTCGGCCCCAAAGACGGAGAAGATGGCAGCAGGGAAGCCGAAAGCCCAGTACGGCAGGGTGGGCTTGATGAGGGCGAAAAAGACATTGGCAAAAGCCGTGAATAGCGTGCCAGTCACTACGGACGCGACCGGTGAGCAGATGAAAATGGTGAAGGTGGAAGAAGGACGACTTACTGACGATGAACATCACGTCCACACGACCGATGATGAGGGCGATGACAACGTTGCACATGATGCCCGTAACGAACATGGGAATCATGCGGACCATAGTAAGGACAGGCGAGAGCCCGAGGTAGTCCTGGTAGTAGAGCTGCACCCAGAAACTCCACGCCATGAAGCTGCACCAGTTGACGCATGCGATCGTCTGCATCACCGCGAACCGACCGTTCGCGCGCTTCCACATGGAGAGCTTCATCAACGGTGGAGGCGTCCACTTTGAATTCGCGGACAAGGCGTTCGGGGCAGTCTGGACGCGCTCAAGGTAAAATTGCCATACAATGAAGAGCCCGATGAGGAGCACGCCGACGATGAGCAGCGCAATGATGTCTACAATTCATGCTCAATACAAATGACGAATATTCCAATAAAAAGTCGCTCACAGGGCGTTTTCCACTGGTTGGGTGCCGTCTCGCCATCGCTCAGGACAAAGATGATGAGCACAAGACCTCCTGTGACGAGAAACGCGCCAAGCCAGTCCACACGCCTGTCTGCTTCGGTCGACGGCAAATCCGCGTCAATGCTGAGGGCGCCGGCAATCATCCCCAGCACGCAGAGCCCTGCCATCAGATAGAAATTTGATCGCCAGGTCGGCCTGAGTGTAAAAGATATCAGATGATGTATATGCGTTGGATATATAGCAAGAACAAACTGGGATAGCTGGGTCAGGACGCCGCCTATGAGCATGCCTACTGCGCCTCCGACTGGTGCACCGGCTGAGAAAAGTGGCGAATGCGATGGAACGTGCACGAGAAGGAGGAAACGCGTGTGCAAGGATGCCTAGCTGAATAGCCATGAGTCGGGATAGAAGGGGGTGACAAAGAGAGCGAGAAATACCGATGCGGGGATCACCGCTGCGCCTCCCATGCCTTGAAATGCACGGAGGACATCAATCGTGATCTCATCTGCAGCGTGAATAGACGTTGAGAACGCATGCAATTGAAGAGTGGGAAGTGAGACTCGCTTTGAGCAAATCCGCATCCAATGGAGAACACAGCCATGCAGAGGAAACCGAGCAAGAATGCCTTTTTACGACCATACAGGTCAGCCATACGTCCGAAGAATAACAGAAGGCATCCCTGCAGATGGAAGACGCGTTAGCAGCACATCCTGTATGTTTGCACCCTTTATATGCGCACCGAACTCAAAGAATAGGCAGAGAGCAGCCATTGCAAGTTGGCTTCCGTTATGCCTAGGTCCCTTCCAATACTAGGAAGCGATATTGATACCGTCGTGATATTGGAGATCTGTGTAGTGACATTGAGGAGATGTTAAGATCGAAAGGTAATGGAGGCTTAGCTCACGTTAATTAGGTTGGCGCTTGTACATGCGGCCACCAGGAACACGGACATGAGGGTGCTCCGTTGAGGCTTGGACTCAGACACGAGAGTGTCCTTGCGGGATACGGCTACTACCTCTTGCACATCTTCGTCGGACGCGCGCGACATCGTACGCGGAGATGGAGGTGATTAAAAATGCTGGCATCTAATAACGAGAAGCGTGTAAGAAGTATATCAAATCCGCGAAGAACGCAGGGCGCCGAGAGCCTTAGCAAGCCATTGGCTAATAAATTGTTTGACATCAGGTCATGTGACTTGCGCCGAAAGAAACGTGGTTCGGTTTTTTCTTTTTTTCTCTTTGAAAAACAAAAAATAGAACACAACAAAATTAATGCTTGGCCATATGGAACAAGCAGTGTTCAGCTCTGCGTTGATGATATCAGAAAAACAGCATACTATGTCTAGCTGAGCGTATCGGAAACGATACCCATGAAAACATGACAGAACCAATAGCGAGATCGAAATCCTGCTCACTTCGCAAGCCTGCAGCTACAAGATCGCTTAAGTTCCTTGATCACGTAGAACAGACCCACTTATGCTCCGCAAAAGAAGGTGGTTTGGCAGTGCTGATAAACACAGTGATAAGACACACTGTGCATCAGCATCTGACCTTTCCAAAGACCCAATCTCGAACTGGTACGCGTTAATTATAACCTCTTTCCCAATATGCCGATGTTTGAGTTAGACCACGGTATTGTGTGCTGAATTCTGGATTTTCTCGCCAAGGATGAAAATCAAGTGATTGCGAACGACTCGGATAACTCAATAGATGGAGTAAACGATGACAGTTGAAGTTGATGTCGGACAACTTGATTTCCAGATTTCTGAGAATTTAATGTCAGCACTGTATCATCCTGCATACCATCTTCTTGTGCGAGTTGGCCGTGTTTGTCAGAAACTCGTTATTCGAGGTCAACGTGGGATCAGTTGCAGTCGATGCACCAAACCGTGCCACAAGGTCCGTGGCGGTTATCCCTCCGTGAGGAATGACCGACCTGGCGCAGAAGTGCGTCAGCATCGCGCGGGCAACATCCATGCGCATGAGCCCTGTCGATCGGTTCACCTCTCGGACTTTGAGGGCGGTAGAGACGGCGATTGGACTCACCGAACAGGTTGACATCGAATTGTGCCTGGATCTGTTCACGAGAGATGACTTCGAACAGACCATTCTTCCCAAACCCGGCATTGTTGAGAAGCACGTCGATGGTGGTTGAACTTTTCGATTTCAGCCTGGATCGCGGGCTGAATGAAGCTGAAGTCTTGAAATTCGAAGCGCTGTATGAGAAGGCGGTACATTCCATCCGATCTCGTGAAAGATTTTGGCCGAGGCGAGGCCTATATCAGAGGACGCTCCAGTGATGAAGGTTGTTTTCGACATTTCTTTCGATCTCTCGTCAGTCCGATTCAGCAGTGCAAAAACGACTCCGCAAGCGGGGCCGGCGAACCTTGTGTTGCCAGTGAGACTGAAAATAACCACGCTCGCCTCTATTGCTCTGTAAAAGTTGGCTCACTTGATTCTGGCGGTATCATTGAGGATGGAAAGGGATTATTATCTGTAGCAGACTGAGTAGTGGTGAGTAAGTCGCTCACAAGCGGGCGCCGCTAAGTAAGTAATAGTCTCACGAAATGGGCACCCAAACTGTGGTTAGGGATAAAACATTAGGAAATATTGTCAAAGTGACAGGCGCGTTTCCGAAGAGGCACATCAGGAAATCTACACGTATCTTAAAACAACTTATAGACCTTATACAAGGTCACAAAGTTGTGAAAGTGTAAAAAGTGTAAAAAACGAACAAAGGTGAGTAAGATACCTAACTTTTTTAATTATGTGGAAAAGGCACTGTAAGTATGTCCAAGCCAATAAAAGTCTCTCGCTTTTCGTAAAATTACATTGCTTTGGAAAAGTTGC
>SGPL01000213.1:0-52058 GCA_004802705.1 Bondarzewia mesenterica
TGCGCGATTGGGTGGTGCGGTGTATGTTTGATCTGACGCATTCGTCTTTTCTATTGGGTGCAGGGGAAAGCGCAAGCCCAACTGGAGAAACCCTGCCAAGTTGTAAATTGAGTTTTGACGGCGGGCTGTCGCGTGACGACGAACGTCGAAGCCGCAGTCGATCCTCGGATTGTGATACCCCCTTCACGNGACCGTGTCCTAGCGTCCGCTCATGATACGTGCTCGTGTATGTATGAGGAACGTTGCGTCTCGGAGAATGAATGCCATTGATGCCTCGCAGTTCGATGATGGAAGCTCGGGGAGGGCGCACGGCGTCAATCTCTCGGTTATAATTGCACAGCGTCATAGGGTATCATTGAGTAATCGTTCAGCTGGTGGGGGTGGATCTTCAGCGCCAGAGGGTGCACGAGAGGCGCGCTAGTCCATATATGTCTGCCGAATGATTTTTGAAAGAGTGGCTGGAGTGATGGGCTCGGGGCGCACCTGAGTCTGGGATTCATGCAAGCCATAGTCTGAGAGTGCGTGTCACCCGAGGAGAGCAGCATCCATCCGCATATGCATATGCGTGTGTGTATGCGCGTCGAGCTCTGATGCGCCTCGCGATCGCTCAGGACATACTGCGGGTGCGTACTTCACGGCCAGAGCACTTTGGACCCGGTGCAAAAATCCGACCCTTATCAGCTGGCGAATCAGGACCAGAACCAGACGGCCGGGAGAAAGTCCCCTTCGACGACGGACTGTCGGAACATTTCTGTACCGCCCATGAACTGTATTATCAGGAGATACTTAGTCCCGCATGACATACATACCCATGATAAGCGGTCGGAAATTTGGAAAGAACAAAAAAAAAGGATCAGACATGTCATCACGTCACCCGGGTTTGCAGTGCTGCAGGACAGGCCTGACAAAACAGGCGTACTTACTGTATTCAGGCCGCAAAGGCAGTACCGTATGTACGTACTTGATAAGGTTTGATCATGGAAAACGCGGGCAGACGATAGGATCATCATCCACACAGCAGTTGTCGATGCATGCATGCATCATCGACATGCCTCGAGGCAGGCCAAGGACAGCGGTTCTTTCGGCCGTATCAGCGGCAGGCACGAGAACGCGCTGTTTGCCCCTTCGCACACTCGACTCTCACTTGCTTGCTCGTGCCGGCGATAGGATATTACATACGGAAGGACAGGGTACCGTAGCAGTCGTCTTTGACACGGGATGAGAAGGGAAGGGACGAGACGGAGGATCTGCGAAAGCGTGAAAGGCCTTGGTGGATGTGACACATATTATACACATACATATGTATAAAGCTCGCCCAGAGACTGGACGCGACGCGATTGAATTGCCAGGGAATCTTGCCGGGTGGCCGGATGGATGCATATAGAAAAGTCTGCAAGAAGGTGTAGTACCTGAACAATCGAATATGAGTCGAATGATTCAATGGATGTCAGATCATGGGGGTTTGGGTGGGTGGAGTTGGGTTGTGGTTTTGCATTGACCCCCCCTTCGAAGGCACAGGAAGCGCTTCGGGCGGATACGGCCGTGCCGATGAGAAAGCAGTATCGCCAAAGTGGGAAGAACAGAACACGAAACTGAATGGGCATCCTAAGGATAGAATAGAACAGAGTCCGAAGAAAGGCGCAATTGAGCCAGGGGCGAAAGAAGGGGCGATTGTTCTTCGACTTCGTGCGGGAACACGCGAGATTGGGGAGGTGGGAGATGGGGAAGACTGGGTGAAAGAAAAAGCCTGAGAGAAGTCAAGACAGGGTGGAGCGTGAGATCCACGCCACAGATGTCGATGATGAATGTGAATGATATCAATCATCATGGCCGCCTTGGAACGAAAATCTGGTCCAGTGATTTCTTCAAAATAAAAGCAATTACTTACTGATAAGTGGAGGGAGAGGGGGGACGTAAACACGGCCACGCGACTGGTCATGTTCCTCGAGTCTGACCGAAGACTGAACTGCTTACCGACATCCGATCAGCAAGAACCCGCACCGTTGTATGTGTGCGCCCAAAGGGTCACAGGATTCCGAGTGCTCTACATGCTAGTGGGTAGCTGATGATCAAAGGGCAATTGCCAGAGAGCCGGCGGGAACGAGCGCAGAGAGGCCGAATAGACGTGGTTCAGCTGACGAGGAGAGAAAACGAGGATAGTGTCACAGGTGCAGGATGTCTTCCCTTGGTAAGCGGCTCGACAGGTTTCTGGAATATCGAACGCCTTTAGATGATCAGTCCACTGCCTTGAGGTCGACTGTCCTTTCAATTCCTGAGTCAGTAGAAATTAGACAATCCTGCAAGAAAATACCGTGTGATCAACGACAAGGGTGACTGTGGTGCGCTAGCTGATTGTCAGGGTTGGTTGTTCGACGCGTACTCTGCACATGTCGCGATCGTAAATTTCTCGACGACATGACGAGGAGGACCGACTCCAAGTTTTTCGGGACCATTTCTGACCATTTCGCACGAGTAGAATTATCACGTGAAGACCCACTTTTTGATCGGCATCATCCGAGCTTCCGCCCCCCACCAGAGTCGTCCACCGAGCCCTCAGCTGCAGGACCCCGGATAATAGGGGGGGAGGCCTGATCCCCAAATCCAGAAATCGGCCAAAAATCGTCGGATGAGAGGCCCAAAAATCGCTCAAATCTGTCCGGATGGAATGCGGTTTTAGCCAATTTTCTAAAAATTTCTCCGGAGTGGCGGATCAGGCCTCTACTTTGAAATTTTTGTCCGGATTGAAGGATCAAGCCTCTAAAATGCGATTTTTTTTCCGGACCGCATGAATCAGGCCTCAAAACATCAGAATTAAGTTCCCCTTCTGAATGTGTCCAAGGCTTTCTGAGTGACGAGAGCAGATGATTGCGAGGGAAGGTCAGTGTGGAGAATCTCTGTGACTGAAACATTTTTCGGCGGGAGAATGTACTGAAAATCTGGTGGAACTGCATAGAGTGGGTTAGGGAGTGTGGTATAATTTTCACTGCTCAAGTCGATGATGGTGGCCATTGCAGTGGTCCCGTCGCAGCTTATAAATCATCCACACTATCTATCTACGAGTACTGCAGGGTAGGTACTGGTATCATTGCTGGAGGCCGGAGATTGTTATTATCTTCAGTTTAGTCTAAATGACAAGGAGCGGGGCAGCGGAATGAAAGATGTCAACATCTTATCATTTCATTGATCCGAGTCATTGTAAATTAGATGAAGGCTGAGGCTGCTTCTGACCACACAAAGAACTCACAAAGAAGCGACACTAAGTGACATGCTGGGACTTGTAAATACACATCAAAAAAAATCCATGCGTCTGATTCGAACCTGCAACCAGCTGCAACTATGTATATTTTGCCAATATCCGACCCAAATGGTCTCCGGATAGGGGATCAGGCCTCAGGCCGAGCCACCTCTCATATCCGGACTCCGGATCAGGCCTTCGTCCAAAACTTCCAAATTTTGTCCGGACTGGCATGCGTTTTGGGGGGTCAGATTTGCCAAAATTCGTCCGGATGGGGGCTCAGGCCTCCCCCCCAATTATCCGGGGTCCTGTGTGCCTCTTGGAATCCCTGATAAATGCATCGTTGATCAACAGTTTACACGTGATGTCAGAACCCCAACGCAACTCTGCCTGCTCTCGCCGCAGATGGGAAAACCTACGACAGCACCATTGACGTGATAGATTTCCTGGTCAATTATTCCACAGTCAAGGTTCCGCGTCGCACGTCAATCACTCAGCAGATACACGATGACAGCATTGATCCCAACTTCGCTCTCCTGGCCGTAGTACGTACATATCATATCTTCGTCTCACTTTTTTTTTGTCGCCGACATGGTGACCCCTCCATAGCGCGATGAGGCCGAGCGTGCTGTCAAAGTCGCAGGGTTCCCCAAATACTTCATAGAGAACCGTGAGCACTGATTCTCTGTCAAGGGCATAAATAGAGACACCCGGATCTTAACGTGCTGTCCATCATTCAGGTGACGTCGGTATCAGGAAGTACTCATCCACCCCTGAAGCGGCGCCGTACAAGTCACTCTACGACGCCAAACTGGGCGGCTCTACCGCCCTCCTCGCGCTCTACAATGGCACCGCCCCTGCCGATTTTAAATCTAGTTTCTTCGCAAAGTCACAGGCCAACTGGAACGGCAACAAGGCGTACATCTACACGACGCTCCCATCGCTGCTCTCCGCCTCGTCCGGTCCGTTCCTCGCGGGTGCGAGTCCCGGAGAGGACGATTTCCATGTCGCCGCGTGGTTCACGCACATCGCCATGTTGCTCGGCGCGAAGGGAAGTGCGGACGGTCTTGGAGTTCTAGAGAAGGGCTTTGGAAAGCCAGTCCCGGAGAAGGTTTCCGCGTATTGGAACGCGTGGAGTGGCAGAGCGAGTTGGAAGAAGGTTTATGTGGACAACGGCAGGCAGCTGCACTGACCGTCAAATTTTCTACGTAAGTACTGTGTATTTTTAGTGCTTTCTTCGGGCCTGCGTATAGAAGGAGTATTGGACCGGTGGCTGCGAGTCCTCGTTGGCTATCATTCTCACAAGACTATGTCAAGTTGTTGAACTTGCTGAAACTATCAAAGCAAAGTATCGTGGCATTTTTACAGCCACAGGATCTCGCAGTCATTCCAAAAATCCGGTCTGATATGTCCTCTGCTTCACGAATGGTGTTTCTCCATTTAGTAAAGTTTGACGATGCCTGACGCTTTCCAGCTTCGAAAGGTAGGTCATAACATCGCCTGTCTGAGATATAGAACTCTATAGAACTGCTCTTTGAAAACCTGATCCTCGGTGGAGGCGACATTGGCTGGCATCTGAGGACCGAGAAGAGGTTCAGTCAGGACCGTGCAAGGTTTTACACTGCAGAGTTGCTTTTGAGTAAAGTGGCATAAATGTAAGTTATGTGCCCCTCGAGATTTTGGGTGCACCCGAAGAACATAATCCTTCCAAAGTCAACCGACTTTTGGCCGTTGGGGTGTTGCCGATCAAAAGGTGCTGCGGCTGGACCCCATGTACAAAAAAAATCTATTTCCGAAAGTTTCAACCACTGGAGGATCGAGACAGCTCGATCGAGGACTTTATCGAAGGGGTGCGTCCACTTTTGAAATCTGCATTCTATCTCCGCATTCACTGTATATCGAATATCGAAAGCTGAGGTGACTGAATATCATTCGCTACAGCTCCTGAACCAGGCCCGAGCTCCGCCTTGACTCACAGCACGATGCCGACGAACTCGAAGAACATCCCTTCTTCGGGTTAGTTGAATGGGACGCTCTTTCGCGCAGAGAGCTTCTACCGCCGTTCAAGCCCATCGTCGGGTCGGACGCCTCTATTGAAAACCGACACTGCGCACAACACACGCTATCACGTTGTTCTATATTGAAGGACAAGTCCTCTCCGAAACCCATTGAACCGGTGCAGCACACGTTCGGTGGACTTGTCGAAGCTCTACTGTATTGAACATCTTGATTGCCAGGCTACTTGATCAGTCGCATCTCTGCTTCGGTGACAAAAAGGAATTGTTTTGCATTGGTTCATCTTTTCACGATTCTGCCGAGAAATGAGTTAGATGTATTCGTATGTGTACTATAAATATTTATAAGTACGCATAACGTTCATGACAGTAGCACGGCCCTAGTAATGATAAAACTATGCGTGCGGTGAGGTAAGGTATGGACCTGAGGATGGACCCGAAAATACGGGAAAGAAGAGCATGCTTGTGAAGCAGGGAGAGCCGTAAGGTAGGGGGGTTGGGGGATCTAAATGGGTCTTCATGTATGACTCGAGCACGAGAAAAACAAGCCATACTATGAAATGGCCATCGAAAGCCAAAAGAATAAGAGCACATTCAGCGAAAGTACCTGTGCTACCAATCATTCAGCCTCTTGCAGTCCGGTCTGGAGAGGTTGACGCCGCCGCGGAGAAGAGGCGGGAGAATGCGACCGCCTAGAATGGTGTTTTGGACGATCGAATTGACTGCGTGCGTCGAGACGCGCCCGTACCAAACCCCCGCGCCTTGAGGTATGTAAATCTGACAAAGTTTCGTAATAATAAAAAAGAAGTGAAGTCTCATGAGCTACCCTTGGCCTGCAAACATGGAGAGCAGGCGAACTCACAATCACGTTGCCGGCGTACTTGTGTCCGCCTATGTGTGAAGTTTTGAGGACGAGGGCCTTCTTCGGAAGATCGTCGTCGAGCTCCTGCAGACGGCGATGCATTTCCGCCTCCTTTTCCTCTTCAGACTCGTTAAATTCTTCGAGGGAAGGCCCAGTCGGGTTCTCGAGCTGCGTGTGCACCTCCCAATCTTCGCGCTGAAGCGCCTCGGAAAAAGCTGGCGGACGAAGAGCGGGAAGCGCGTAGGAGTCAGCGTTTCGGCATAGCGCGGGAGACGGATAAGATAACGACTGAATGGGGACATACCATGTTCAAGCTTCGGCGCCACGACCGCACATCGCACGTCTCTTCTCCGGTGAGAACCTATTCGCAAAAATGAAATGGCCCCGTGGGTGCATTAAAAGATAGAACGGGGAATCGACGCGCGAATCGCGGATATCAGATAGCAATGGGACTTACAGATGAGGATGACACACGAGTAGGGAATGACCCACGACTTGACCTGGCTGCGTGAGGACGAGCCCACGCGCGACACTGAAGGGTCAACCGAATTTTCCCAGAGGGCGCGCGCGCCTTCCAGCGAGCGCGGCACCTCCGTGACGACTTTGTAGTCGGGGAAGACAAGTGCGGTCTCGATGTCAGAGCGGACGGAGAGGGTATCATGGCTGCCATTTAGGATCGAAACTTTGCGCGTCTCAGAGTCCTTAAAGATACCCGTGACCGCGGTGGAGTCCAACTCGTGCAGCGTGCTCTCCGGCGTGCCCGGCGTTGAAGTGCCCGGCGTCAAAGAGCTACACGTGGCGGAGCTCTCTTCAACAGTGAGGAGGTGAGCGGCGAGGGAGTCGGCGACGTCGGTGACGGAGCGCTCCCAATCAGACTTGCCAGTAGAAATGACGACCTGTCGATGAAGTGCATTGGAGTTATCAGATAAACATCAGAGAGTGGAACGGCGCCACTGATCCGGACGCACCTGCCTGCGGTATGGCTTGACTGAACCGAGCATGTCCGACGTGGTGTCTATCATCGACATGATTTTTTGTGGGTACTCCTCGTGTCCTGCGAAAGTATCTTCAATGCGCTGGCATGCGTCGACACCCGCAACGGGGGTACTCACCCTCCTCGCAGGGATTCGGACAGCTCCTACAGTCGGCGAACGAAACCGGAACACCTGCTGCCTCCAATACGGCGCCTGTTTCCTCCAACTCTGGAGGCGGGCTGAGGAGGATGGCGGCGAGGCGTCTTATGCGATTCATGGGGATGAGAATGAAGGGTCCAGGAGGAAAGAGAGAGCATAGTATGTGATTAAGTCCAGACTAATACCCCTTGCTTATGTTATCTGATAAGATGTAACAATTCGCAACTTCATTTAACATTAGCCGCTCGCATCCGTTTCCCGACTGATCTCACGCGCGCGCTCAAATCATACGTGTCCTAAATCCGACCTTTATGCATTCATGCTCAATCCTCTTTTCCGACTCGAGAACACTATGGGAATAGAGACCGTAATATATACTCGACCAGAACCGGCACTCATCAGATAACCCCAACTTGAACAGGTACTGCGAGTGAGAACCACCACGACCACAATGCTGCCAGACCAAGCTCTCACAAGGCCTCGCTCCAGTGTCCCCATCACCTACCGTTTTTCTCTCAATGGAAGTACAATAATCATACCCGCCCGCCCAGATCCTTACCCCCACTCGTCAGGGACCCACGGCGTAACAAGGTCGGCATACTGATCGCTGTTGCCCCCTTTGCTCTCTCTGTTTCCTCGCCCTATGAGCCGGCGGTACAGCTTCCGCGCCCCACCGTGTTCTGCACTTTCAGCACCTTCAATCGCGGCCATGCTGACTTCGCCGGGGTAGAGCTGCTCGACCATTTTTGCCAGTTTGCGCGTGCCGCTCGAACTGTCGCCCAAAGACCGCCGCGAATCATCGAGCACGGATGCGAGATACGTTGCAAAGCTTGGCAGATCGATGGGCAAGCTCGGGAGCGGCCTCGTACTCGCGGGAATTGTGTAGGACTTCGCCATCGAAGAGTCGGCACCATCGCGTAGCAGCGCCGGGAGTGTCGACAACGTGTAAGAGAAGGGAAGGGTACTCACATCGCCATTCGTATACTTGTACGAATGAGGATGGTTCTGAGGTGGGGGATGATCGATAGTGAGATAGATAATGGTTCGCCACTCCGAAGACGAATGGTGAACCTGTAGTACAGTAAGATTTGACGTCAAAGAATTTCCTTCCCCGGATAAACCCAGACAAGCGTGGGGTACATATAACGTACCTTGACGAACTGGACCACGGTCCGCAGTTTGAAATCAGTCTTTGTCTGAGCCATGGCCTGGATAGAAGGTTCTATTCGTGTCGCGCTCAATTTGGCCATGAGCCTCAACAGATGTCGCCAGCTAGGAGCCTGAATGTGCATTGGTGGGCACTTTCCGTAAGGCAGAGCTATGACATTGGGCAAAGGGTCACGCATGATCGTTGGCGTCACGCCAATGGAAGGCGCATGAAAACCAAAAGCTGAAAAGAAAGATGAGATCGATTGTTATTGGAAATCACAGGTAGCCGCCGTCCTTACAGACTCCACGCAACAGTTGAGGATCGACATACTGATTCGGCGTTATTGCAGGGCGAGAATGGAAAGGCTCTCCGATTAAATCTTCGGAATCCTCGTTCACAGATGGTAGACCAGAAAGGGCCGCTCCGGACGAGACTGGCCTAGGGGTAGGGCTTAGTGGCGCGGGCGATGCTGAAGAGACTACGACCGCGTCGGCGCTGGATGCGCGACGAAGATTCGGCGCTGACGCCGATTTCGACGCGGATGCCGATTTCGAAGCCGGCGACCATCTGTTCGGGGAATGTGTCGAGTGACCACTTAGGTTATCGCGACTAGACGACGCTGTTATGGGTGGGTTAGCGCACATCAGCTCAGGAGAGTACCTTGAAAGAGGGGGTGTACGTTACGCTGGGGTACGCCTCTGGCACCGGAAAACAGAAAACGAGCTTACCTGTGCGGGGGGTTCCAACATCGGAATAGCGCGGTGGAATTAGCAGCTCTGGGATCGCTACTGAACCGCTTTCCTGTGCGCGTGAATCTGGCGATGGCATCTCATCGTCATCCTCCACGGCTAACCGTCGCGCGAGCGCTTCATCCTCCATCAGCTGCACGTGGGCCGAATGTGAGGAAGACAGCGACAAGTGGCTATTGTTCCATCGTGTTCCCGCGCTGTTGTACAGCGACGTTGATGCCGGCGATGATGCCGGCAAAGAGTGGGAACGCAGTGACATGGAAGGCGTCGCCGGAGACGACGAGTGATGGGATGCGGGGGAATGTTCGATCGAAGATGCGCGTTCGGGCGTCATAGCGCCTCGCGCCAACGTGTCCGGGATTTCGAGTGTCATGGACTCTTCCAGAGCTTTGGTTAGCTCTTCTTCCTCTCGGGATTCCATCTGCTGCTGATGTGCCATATTTTCCTCCGCGGACGCTTTGATAACAAGGTCCAGTTCCCTGTCCTCGTCGTCAGGCGTCGCAGGTGTTGCGGGAGGAGTGGGAAACTCTGGAGGAGGGGGTGGTGATATGTAACTCGGAATTGTTTGGGAATACAATGACAATGTTGAAGGTCCCGCATTTGCTGCGGAAAAGGAATTCGGCTTGGGTGGTAGAGAGGGCGGGGTATCGGATGTCTGTCGCGCGAACGTCGGTTTCTTAGGGATGGGAGGAGGTGAAGAAGCGGCCGCGCTCCGTGGTGAGGGCCTCAATGGAACGAGAATTTCTGGGGCAGTGACGATGGGGCGAGTTGAGGCATTAGTGAGAACAGAATAACTAGGATTTTGAGGTACGAAGAAGAGTCCGTCAAAACGGCCACTCGTAGTCTGACGACGGCTGCCTCCTGGTATCAAACTAGGTGGTATAGGAGTCGAAGTGGGTGGAGGGACGGGTGGAGGGGGCTTTGAATGGTAGGACATGTCTACAGCGGAGGTAGATGCGCGATGGTGAGGAGGACGAGGATGAGGACGAGGAGGGGGCCCGGGTGATGATGGCCATGGATAGGACATGTTCGACGATGGCAACATGAAGGAAGCGTGGAGCTGGCAAATCCTATATTTGTTGTACATAATCGCTCTGTCCTACTTTAATTACTTTAGCTGTGGCTAGACACAGCGCCCAACCGTCTCTTTTCGGTCAAAACCTTCGAATTCTGACATGAGCGCGCAAGGCCTAGTGGGCCATCCTCTCTCCCGCGGCCTTCCATGCAGCAAACACATTCACTTACTCTACTATGCCGTTCCGCCCTTTGATTTCAAGGTGAGATAAGAACAACGCAGCAGCCTCGTTTGGCGCTCCTAGTTCACCAGAGATGGGAGTGAGTGAAAGTGTGAGTTTAACAAACTCCACGACTCGACGGGCGCGTATCTTGGAATCTGACCGCGTAAAGACCGTCGACGCATGATTGGATCTCATCGAGGCACGCCTGTTCCTCACGCTCAGACATGCGAACTCCTCCAACGAAAAAGATGTGGAAATCAAATTGTGTACACAAGCAGACTAAATGGCTCTCGATAATTCTAATGTACAATGCAGGGGGAAGAACGATGCGAAGGGTGTGGAGGGTGTGATGAGTCGTAGGTGAGGGACATGCGCAGAGTGAATATGTGTTTGGATGCTGATATGTAAGGGAAATCATAGTGTGTGAGACGGAAACGGTGCTGCAAAGCGTGAAGTATATAAACAACGTGATCCACAAGAAGCGGGGGAATGAAAGAGAAACAGCAGATGGCTCAGATGAAAGAAGGAATGTCGTGAATCATAACATGTCATCGGACGGTCAACGATTTGGTGGTCCCATGGGCCGAGTCAGGCGCGGTCGACGTTTTGAACCCGAGCTGGCGCATGGCGGCCAGGAGACTCGCCTTCTGCAGCGGCTTGGAAAGTGACGCCGCAAACAGATTGCTCGCCTCGTTATTGTCCGTGCCGCTGTAGGCACTCACAGCAATGATCGGCGTACTCGTGTTCTTGTTGTTAGTACTTTTGATATAACGAGCGGCGCTCTCGCCATCCACTACGGGCACACGTTCGTCAGAGACTGGTTCTGGGACCCACATTCGCCAATGACATCGTTCACTCACCGACAGGCATATGCAGATCCATCAAGATGCAGTCGAATTCTATACACGTTTTCAATGAGCAAAACATGTGGTGGGGGCGCAGACGCGGCCAACTTACTGATGTCGCCCATAGCCACACTAATGGCTTCTGACCCATCCGCAACAACCACACATCGACATCCCAACCGTATAAGCAATGTCTCAATGATTTTGGCCGTGATGGGGTTGTCCTCAGCCAAAAGGCATGTTACGGCGCGATCATTGGGATCCGGACCTCGTTTCAGGTCGATCGAGGCAACAGACGATGGCGGCGTATTGACCTCGAACTGGGCAGAAGCTTGCCCAACAGACGTTGGCCATGCCACATCTGAGATGGATCCCTCGCCCATGCTTGAAGACACAGAGGCCGTCCGCAAGCGACTGGGCATGGAATTGCGACGGCTCCCATCCGCGTCCATGTGACTGAGTTTGAACCGCTCAACAGCCTCAGATGGTTTCCGAATATGGCTCGTTGTGCTCCCGGGCGTAGAGGGGGGAATGCTGCCCCTGGAAGGAGACGAGGCGATCGACGACGTGGACGTTGCCGGTGACGGCGGGTTGGTAAAGGGCTTGCCATCGAAGCTCGTCACAACGCTGGACGGCGGCTTCTTGTTTCGGTGTGAGATACTTTGCTTTCGCGCGTGCATCACAGTGGGTTCCGACAGCGTGTGCGTGAGAGGGACCATTTGATCCGTCCTAAGCTTTCGGATCATGTCATCGTTTGCCTGCTTCAACACGGGCAAATTCTTGAAGCTAAACGCTCCAAAGTCGTCATCCGCAGGAGCAGCCGCCTCGCGGCCTTTCGGCACTGGTACGGCATCCGAATGAAGGATATCGAGACCCGGGTGAGCGTGTTCAAATGCGCCAACTGCGGGAGCGTGCTCCTCATCGAAAAGCTGAATGATCGCGCCCCGTGGGTCGAAATAGTCCGTGGACTCGGGATCGGTCACTTGAGGTATGAATGCGGCTTCCGTAGTGGTCACCTTGTCCCATTCAATACCAGCAAAGAATGGATGGTTCTTGACTTCATCCGCTCCGTTAGCTCCAAGGCGGTGCGTGGGGTCGAGGGTCAGTAGACGCTGCATGAAGTCCCTCGCTTCGAGTGAATAGTCGACGTATTCCTCCATCCAGTCAATTTGCCCAGACAAGATGTTTTCGAACACCTTCTCGGGCGTCTCATCGTGAAAGGGCGGCACCCCGTACAGGAACTCGTAGGTGATAACACCAAGTGCCCACTGCAATCAATGTTAACGACGTTTGAAACGAAATGCATGAAACTTCACAAACCCAATCGACTGCCGCGTCATTACCTCTTAAACCAAGGATAGTCTCCGGAGCCAGGTAATCCGGAGTACCGACGAACTTCTGCTCGCCAGGGGGGGTACCACTTCCGGGTATAGAGTGCGAACGCAAATCAGTGGTCAGCTCAGTAGCAAAAGACTGCAAGGGGCTGTCATTCATCTGACTGCCATTGCGACGAGAAAAGAAGGGGTTAAACGAATCAGAGCCGCTCGACTCGCTCGCGTCGTCTGTGGAGGATAGGTATGAGGCTGACCCTTGTCGATAAACTGGAGCTGGCGCCTGATTGAAATACGAACCTGTGCCAATGAGGTCGGCGGGAATGAGCGGAGAAGACAAGTAAGCAGAGTCGATAGAGGGGGGGCGTGAATGGGGGCTATAACGTGTCCGAGAGAGTAATCCTCTCTCAGAGGACAGGGGTTGTCCCTCGCGCGTCTGCCGTCCAAGCAGACCAATTCTGCTCAAACCAAAGTCAGTAAGCTTGAGGTGTCCATGCTGGTCAATCAACAGATTATCAGGTTTGAGATCACTGCGAGGCAGAAATAGGTGAGTTTCAGATCGCAGGACACATAACCACACATTACCGATGCACAATACCGCGTTGATGGAGATATTCAAGGCCAAGGACGACTTCCGCGATGTACTGTTTCGTCCATTCCTCCGGCAATGCGCCCAGAGACTTGATGAGTGCGGCACAGTCACCACCATTGAGGTATTCCATGACCAGATACAAATTCTCCTTGCTCTGGAACGTGAAACACAACTTCGCTACGAACGGCGATTCCGCCTGCTTCATGAGGATCATACGCTCTGCCTTGACGTTGGTGATCTGGTTCTTCGCGATCATGTCCGCCTTCTTTAGCACCTTGATAGCGAAGTAGTCCCCGGTCGCCTTTTTCCGAGCGAGGAAGACAGAGCCAAAGGCACCCTTACTGATAGGTTTGATGATCTCAAAGTCCTTGATCGACGTGGGCGTCGTGCGGGAGAGGGGAGTGACAGAAGGAAGACGTGGAGATAGAGGGCCACTGCTAAATCCAGAGGCCGCTGTTGTAACGGAGGGACTCAAGACGGGATATGCAGTTGAGTGCCGTCGATGAGATCGGCGAGTTGTCGGGGCGTCAAGAGGTGAAACAAGGGGTGAAAGCGGAGGAGTGACCATCAGCTTAGGATCCAGGTTCTGCACAGAGCTCCGTGGTCGTACGGTTCTATTACTCAACTCGTTCCAGTCCATGGGTGGAGGAAGAAGATTGTCATCAGGAAGTGGAGAGGCAACGATTGGTGCCGCCAAAGCAAGGGGAGAGGAGACAGAAGACGGCGTTGACGAACGCGTTTGGAAACTCCCGAGGCCCTGCCACTGGTACGCAAGGGGCGGCGGTATAGCGACAGGCATAGGAGCAGAAGTGACGATCCCACTGCTATCCGCTACAGTTGGTGTCGGGATAGGCGAAGCCGAAGCCATCGGGGTAGGGTCTGAAGAACGACCTCGCCCGTTGAAGGCATACTCCGATGTCGTGCTCGAATGGTCATCCCCGGCCTCGCCCTCTTCTCCTTGCAACTCCCCCTCTTCTCCCTCCAACTCATCCGAGTCCTCGATCTGAGCAAGCGCCAGCCCGACCTGATCCTCCCACTCCTGCCTGACCTTCTCAGAGTACCTGATCGTATTCTGCAGCCGCACAACCGTGTCAATCTTCTGCCGCATCACCCGTTCCGCATCTTGCACAAGCTGTCCCAGTGCATTGTCCTGCGTGGAGGGCTTAGACCAATTTCGGATCTGTGAGATCTTGCGCTCTGAACTGGGCGACAGGAGACGCTGACGCTCAATAGGCTCCTTCGCCTCCTCGTCTTTCAAACTTGGTATCGAGATCTCTAAGGCGACCTGAAGGATATCCTCAAGCTGCTCTAGGATTCGACGCTGCATCTTCTTGACGCCAAAGCGCTGCATCTTGCTGATTCGGAACAGCTGGAGCGGCGATGAGGAACCGGGTGAGGTCGACGAAAAGATAGGCATGCCGCGGTACTCCGGAATGGTAACGGGAGATGAGCGATCCAGGGCAGTCGTGAGGTCGCGGATGGTATTGCGCAACTCCGCTATCGACTCGTTACACTCGCCGATTTCCGCCTCCAGTCTGTGCGTCTCGCTGCATGTCTCGTTGTGCTTCTCGAAATACCATTGCGGAATGTTGTTCTCGCAGATGCGACAAAGAATAGGCGTCATATTGATTGGGCGCGCGAACGGCAGTGGCGTAGGCGGTTCCTCCGTTTGCTCATTGAAATTCTGCTGACCGGCGTTGGTGTATGGCTGCTCATCTGGGCCTTCGCTGCCCTCCACAAATATAGTCGGCGACGCCTGAAGGAATTCCGGGGGGCCAATGGGTTTGATAACCCACATTGTATGAGAAAGTTGGCCATCCTCACGATCGATCATGAGCATACCCTTACCCTCCATCATCTGGTATAGAGTGCCCATTGACGCATCCCGATCATCCTCTGGCTCAATTTTTAGACGGAATTTGACTTCTACCGTGTGCGAATCGTCTTCCTGAAGTCTTCGAGTAGCATCGCGGAACACGTTAATATCCTGAGGATTGAGAAGTCGAGATATGCGAGTGCCCTGTAACTCTTCGGCGTCCGTGCTAAAGGCCCTTGAGTTTCCCGTAGGTCAATTATAGAAGAAAATAACGCACCCAACGACGACGTTCCACGCGTAATTGACCCACATGAGATGATCGCCATCCAAGCTGAGCTCCAAGACGATGTTTCGATTCTGTGCCGTCTCAGCCTGCAACCGCAGGCGTTCAGTGGCCAGTACTCGAGCAGACTCAGCAGTATCAAGGGTCTTCGACGATGTCCTCGCCGTCTCGGGCGAAGGAGGCGGAGGGGGCGGAGCCATGGGGGCATCGTCCCTGGATTTCTTGCCCTGACTGATTGATCGCGAAAGACGCATCTTGTTCTCCTCCTCGACCGAGAGCCGCGGCGCTGGCGCAGGAACCTGTTCTTCAGCGGGTTTCATGACAAAGAGAAGGGCCTCGTCCTGCTCATCATCATTATCGTCGAAATTCCAAAACTGCTTCTCCGCCTCCCACCACTCAACGACACGACTCAAACTGGCGACAGCCAGCAGCACCTGGACGTACCAGTTCCGCCCGTGCCAATCTGGGTGATCATCCCACGCTTTGCCAATGTTCTGGACTCTCTGGACAATAGATTCGCAAATCTTAGGTTGCGCGGTGAGTTGCGCAACAGTCATTTCCGTCACATCGGTAGCAACAGCGATGAGCTCGTACAGCGTCGTCATGATAGGATCAACAGGGTCGTCGATGAGAATACGAGACGAGCGTCGATTGGTCGATGCCGAGGCAACATTGGATAGCGATTCGGAGAAACTGGAATGGTTGGTCGGCGGTAAAGGAGAACGGGAGCGGGATGTCGAACGAGAACTTTGACCAGAGCGGGATGATCTGATGGGGATGTGTATGGAGCGGGAGAGACGGCGGGAAGCAATGCCACCGGCGCCCCACGTTGTCGGGGCAGCAATGTTCTGCTTGCGCGGACTGGCGTCGGGGCCCTGAGCAGGTCCTACGACAGGACTAGAGTTGCCAGTGGACACGCCGGGAGCCTTGTCCCTTGAGATAGTAGGCTGCCGTCGCAAAGGAGCAGGGCTTGAGGAGGACGTCGAAGCTGAAAGAAGACCAGGAGATGAAGACCAATGCGTCAGAGTAGGAGGCCGGGGACTGGTTTCTTCAAGAGACGCACGTTGTCGACTGTGCCCTTCGAACTCTGCCTCGTACCCACCATCAGAGCTAGTGTCGTCCGATTGCACGGCGGACCGGAGGTCCCCCTGCTGCAAGACAAAAGCCTCGCGAAGAGCCTCAGGATCCGGAGATTGGCCTCCACGATCCCTTTCGCGTTCACGTTCACGCTGTTCCCGGCCGAGCGCAAGCTGCTCCCGCTCGAGCTGGTGCTCTTGCTCACCTTCACGAAGCCTCTCTTCAAAAAAAGCAGTGATGCTGTTGGTGACGCGTTGCAGCTCCTTGTCGCACTCTAATTTTGCAGCTTTGAGTCGCCTCGTTACGTGGCGTCGGACGAAAGGCATGGAGACAGTATTCGAGCCGGAGCCATGATTGCTTGTGGAGCTGTTGGACTGGGCGACTATGGGGGGCAAGACAGTCTCGGGAGTGAACACGAGAGGACTAGGCGGTTGGCGTCGTTGGGTTCCAGAGTCTGACATGGGGGGAAAAGAGAGGATGAGGCTTGCTGGTATTAGTCGATTGGGGGAGTGATGGAGGGAGTAGTAGAGAAAGGACGAATAAAGTGACCAAGCGAAAGGAAACTGTGGATGAGGACTAACGGGACATGAAGGAGGATTGGAAGGAGGAAAGTCGAGAGGAGGGCGGGCAGAGGACAGCAAGGGATGATATCAAGCCGGTGATGATTCTGACCACGACTTTGGAGAGAAAGAGCTCTAGTCAGCCAGACTTTAGTCTCGCGTCGTTATCCGCACGGTCCCGACTCCACGGCTGCGCATATTATTTTATGTCACTTCTTGTCACGCTCCCAGGGGGCCTCCCACTCCCCTTCACGCCGTGATTCACAGTCGTCGCCGTCTCCACCGTCATGTTTTCTCTATCTTCTTCCTTTCGCTCCTTGACGCGCTCTGCGCGTGCTCCGTCACTGCCCTCGCTCAGAACTCTGTCCGCCAATCTTTCAACCAATGAGAAACCACAACCACTCATAGGTAGTTCTCGCACCATGCGTCGTAACACCGAACTCGAGAGAGACGAGGACCAGGATTTTGACGCCAACGACGTTGAGAAGGACACAACACAGCTGCTGTTTAGTGCAGGTGACACCACGGCTACCGCCTCGTCTACTTTTAGAGGTATTCCTACTTAGTCCCCCCTCCGAGACGTCGCCCCGCGCTCACTCTATCATCATTCCAGTCGATGTCACTAAACACGAGAATCAGGCCATACGAAGACTGAGTAGTGGGAGGCTTCCTGCAGTATGTCTATTACCGGCACTGCCGTTCCAGTCGGCTGACTTTCCTCTCCCCACTCTGCAGTTTATCAGACCCACAGACTTCGTCGAACCGGACACTGAACGACGCGTCCGTCGTAAACGTCCTTTGCTGGGTCCCGGAGCCGCCGAGTCACGCGAGATGGACCCGTTCTACCAGCTTGGAATTGATCCTCTCTACGAAGCTACCAACGCCAACCTCCTCGCATTCTTCGTCACCGAGATGGGCAAGGTCCGGAGCAGAGCAGAAACCAAGCTCACCTGGCGAAGTCAAAGGAGACTGACAAAGGCAATACGGAGAGCAAAGATGATGGGCGTCATCCCCATCCTCAGCAGATCCATCAGGTCCATATGACGCGGGAATTGACAGTCTACCTTATACTCTCTCTATTTCTTCAAAATGTCATCTCCTGCATCCTGGTGTTCACCGCAACTGGGGCCGCCTGTCACCCTGTGATTCGCTACAATCCAGTGATGAGAGTTCCGCCGGAGTCCATTACACACGGTAACGAAAACGGACGACCCTGGATTAAACTCGTAAAGTCCCCGATCACACCACTCATGCACCAGCTTGGCACCCAAATCTGAGTGTCTGTCTAATTTGCTTTAGATTATTTAAGTTCCCTGGGGGTCTTATGACCACGGGTCCCCGTCTGCGTCTGGGGACTACCGAAAGTCTGTGGGAAGCCTCCAGTACGAATAAGAGTCTTCATCAGCCACGGTACTTTGCTCCGTGAGGTTAGAAGCGAGTGCAAACCGCCATGGTCCAAACTTACTGACGTCCAAATGACCAAAGCGACGTATGCTTCGCCCAAGCATGCTGCGAATTGCACACACGGTAGTCTTGGCTTTGTGAATCACAGCCTGATTCAGGACTTGGAGTGCTGTTTGTGAGACTGTAGATCCGGAATACAGTGTCGACGTTACCTATACAGTCGCAGCGGGAACGCAGGGGTTCGCAATCGCAGGTGGTTGAAATGTCCGCAAGATCAATAATACACTTATTGAAAAACGTCTACGGACAACCGAAGCAAGAATAGCCTATAGCTCTGCCAACAGCATCGTGCCCAAATTCTGGACCACCTGATCTCCCATCGCTTTCTCGACCGCCTCCTCTAAATGCCGTTTTGGATCTTGTTTACCTACATGCCGTGTCTTGAGCTGTTCTGGCGTCAATGTCGACTCTTCCTGCACAGATTTGTTATACGCTTCCGAGAGAGAAAGCATGGACTAAAAATGTGGTGAGAAAGGCGGAGGGTCGTGCCAACATCACGAGGCGTGCCACGGGACATTACTTACTTTGATGGACTTCTCGTTACTCTCTTTTTGCACCTTGAAGTCCCGCAATTTAAGCCCCTCCGTCCAATTTCGCTTGTGCAAATTCATCAGCATTGACTGCTCCAGGTCCGTCTTCCGGTAGTTGACCGCTATCGAATAGTAGTGCCGGTTCAGCCCGTGGATCAGGGCCTGAATAGAAGGCTTGTTGATATGACCGATATTTGACGTCGTCTGACGAGGCTCCTGGCCAGACAGCAGAGCGTGCGGGTTGATAAGACGGAAGGCATCAATGACGACCTTGCCCTTCACAGACTGAATGGGGTCAACTACGACGGCCACAGAGCGGGGATCCAGAGATTCGAAGGACTAGATAGGGGGAAAGATGACGCTATGCCCGAGAAGTCTAAGTTTACCCTACACGCACCTGTTGTGTGTTGATATCAACGCTTGATAGCCAACATCCAAACCCTGGATGGGAGTGATACCAACCCACGACTGACTCAGGCCTAGCAAGCATATGTCAGAATTTGAGTCATGACGCAAAACATAGCTACCGACCGCCCTGTCTGCTTCAGCATGTCCACCATCTTCGTCTGGAATACGTGGTCGACAGATTCAACAGATACTGTCGTCCCTGACTGAGGCATGGCAAACACGTCGATGACTTGCACCGTATACTCGTCGACAAACTCGCCCAGCATGAGACCCATGACTTCCATGGGAACTCCGGCGCGGCCATGCTTCAACATCTACCAGCAAATGAAGTCACAATTAGGATTAGAAATATACAGCCACAAAGCCGGGTATACCTTCAGAAGAGCGAGGGACGAAATGTGAATGACTTCTCCACTGTAGAATAATGACGCGTCCTGGTCAATGGGCCATATTGCACAAACGATGGAGATCTTTACTTGTCTGGAACGGTCTGCTCACCGCCAGCAACGCTGCCTCGACCTTGTGCCGAAATCATGCGTTCAAATGCAGGATCCATAGTGCGATAGAAGGGCGCCTTGGTGATTGTGGATTGAAGGTAGGAAAAGAGAATTATTACTTCCTTTGGTAAGTTACTCGCGCCTGAATCTGCTGACGCGTCTGGTTTATTTGGTCGCTATTTGCATTTATTGTCCAGAAGCTTCTGAATATAACAGATTGCAAACATGCACAAATAACCTACTCCGCTCATCATAACGTCACAGCTCATATTCGATGTTGCCAGCCAATGCCTACAAGCGAACTTTCTGACGCCCTCAATCCCCATGTGGTTCAAACACGACCCAGGCGAGCATACAGTGATAATATTACTCCTGCTCTGCCCTCTATTGTTCAACAGCCGCAAGTTTCATACGTGCCGCATCGCAGTGAGCTAGAATATGCAATATCTGAGCCTCCTCCGCCTTCAAATCCTGCCCCTCTTGCTATAGCTTCAAAGTCAATGACATTTTTACCATCGATCCATTTACAATCCCGTCTGACTGAATATTTACAAGGCCTCGATTGGAAGGAGCACACTTAGCTCAAGAGCTACTCCGTGCCCTCCAGGCAACTAAGGCGGCTCATGAAAGCGAGCGAAAGCGGAGAATTGCCTGGGAGCAGGAACTGGATGCCAAATACGCGCAGAGGCAAGCCGAGATGGAGACAAAAGTGGCCGAAATGGAACAAGAGATTACCTGTCTTCGAGCATATATCGCCACATTTGGGAATAACCGGCCATCTCAGGCATCCACTTCACAGCACACCGGATACCCTCTATTGATTGAACCTGCCTCTACCTCATCTGTGGTTACCATATCCGAGGAATCAACTGAACCTCCCGCAGCGACAGACGTGCTGGGGAACGCGCAGTCAGATAATACTGTAGCCCAGATCGAGGCGATACCCACCCCTGCTGCGACGGTTTCTCGCGCCTCGTCTCCTGCTCCCTCATCTCGAGGTCAATCCCGGTCTTGCTCTTACGCCCCTTCTTCCTCGAACAGAAAGAGGCGTACGCATGCACGAAGTGACGAGGAATTTGATAGTGATAATAGCGAAGCTTCGCGGTCATCTGCCGGTAGCAGGCCGCTGAAACGTTTGAACCATCATGACACGAGGTGTTATACTGTTCAGGTATGTTGTTGGCTCTGACTGACCTTACGCGTGGCTAAACCAACTTCAGACGGCTATGCGCAAGCATATTTATCGTCTCATGGAAACCAAACCAGATGAAGAACTTCCCCCATCCCATTTAGAAGGGTTGATTATTGGCCCTGACGAGCCCGTACGTTTTGTCTGGGAAAAGACGGTCAAGCAGTCTTCCCACAACGTCAAAATGAAAGCTCGCGTCGTTGCTGATCTGAAGGCTAATCGACGGTTATACAAGCATGTACCTGACAAGGATTTCGGGAAAAAGTCTCTCGAATCCGTTTTCGATCAGGCTTTCACGACGTTCCGTCAAAAGGCCAAGGGGCAGAGCGACGCAGCAATTGCACAGTCCCAGAAAGCGAAGGAGGAACACAAGGCTCTGAAAGCACGGAGAGCCGGTCGAAAGAGACTGGTGAGTTCTACACCGATTGCTTCGAACCTCGCGGCTACTCACTGTCTATTGCAGAAATTGAGCAATCGCATTGAGGCTCGACAGAAGACGGAGGCATTTTCGCATGCGACTTTCAGCGGCGCCCTGCATATAGACTGTATGTCTTCTGAGGAATCGGATGAAGAGTCCTCTAAGGCTGGTCCCTCGACGTCCAAAGAGAAGGCTTTCATTGTTCGCGGTATACCATGGCGGAGCACGCGTCTACTCAAATTCTATGGCATACTGGACGAGGATGACAAATTGGACAAAAGTCTTAAACCAAAGCGTGGAGTTGGCCGGAGGGAGCGTAGCGAGGGTCCGCCCAAAGCAGGGTTCTATTTACCGCCAAAGGGCGTGGCCGACTGGATGATCAGCCGCCGGTGGTTGCGCGACATGCAGGCGGTACATCCAGAGTTGTTGAGCCTGTTGAAAGACATCGTCGTAGATCCTTTAGGATTCGACTGGACTCGATTCGATGCTCTGGGTTATGAGAGCGAGGATGAATTAGATCCTGTGCATTCTACGCTCCGAAGCCAGCGACTCGTGTACCCTGCCGTTGACGATACTCATACCACTGTTCATACCAATTTAAACGCCAACCCCACTAGTTACTCTCTGCAGTATGCTCTGGCCCCTGTATTCTAGTTGTTCTGTATTTTCTTCCGTACGGCCATCTAAACGTTGCACCG
Organism: Bondarzewia mesenterica; assembly: GCA_004802705.1. Taxonomy (NCBI): domain Eukaryota; kingdom Fungi; phylum Basidiomycota; class Agaricomycetes; order Russulales; family Bondarzewiaceae; genus Bondarzewia; species Bondarzewia mesenterica. Next base: position 22,091 of record SGPL01000213.1, read on the forward strand.
TTAGTATAATCGTTAGTCATGTTACATAAGAAAGGGAAATGATTAGAGGAACCTCAGGCTGCTGAGTCTGACACTGCTTGTGTACTACAACCATGTCCTCAGACCAAGGTCAGTTTCCACAGATTTTTGAATGAAACGGTGCACTCATGCAAGCCATAGTCATAACTGTTGCTCGCCCGCAAGATGAACGTGATCGAATACCCTGTAAGCCTTTCGCTAGCATCTCGTACGCGCCCGGTCATTGACGCGTTTCGCCAGTCCGGGGGCGAGCTAGAGAGTTTGTAGAGCTCCATGATCAAGTGCAGGTGAGCTTCGTTTTGAAACTGCAGTCAATATCTCATAGAACGTATTGAATAGACGAGCGTCAACCTTCTCGACTCTCTAGAGTCGTTCCTCTCAACCTTCCAGAAAGACCTATCTGCCGTGTCAGGCCAAATTTCCGATCTCCAGGACCGAAGCAAGGACATTGGAAGTAGGCTGAAGAGCAGAAGGGTAAGGTATAATTGTAGCCCACCACGCTCTGTGTTCTCATGTTTTGCTAGAAAATCGAGAAACCTCTCTCAAGCCTCCTCACAGACTTGACCATATCACCACCCCTCGCTGCAACCATCCTTGATACCCACGTGTCAGAAACCTGGGTCCCAGCCATTGAAGACTTTGAGCGGCACCTAGAGATGTTGAAGACCCGCTCACGGGTCAGAGCAGCCCGGGATCTGTGGGAAGTGGCGGAAGGTCTGCGCATTGTGGTAATGTAATTTGCTTTGATTCTGTCAGGTTTTAACTCACTCGACAATGCCGCAGGCGGCTACGAAACTACGTGCTTACTTCCTTGCCCTTCTTGATCCAGTACGAACGAGCATGACGACGAATATGCAGGTCATCCAGACATCGGTTTTTCTGAAGTACAGATCTCTGTATGCATTTCTTATGCGCCAAGCTCCAAATGTCGCGCAGGAGGTGCAGAAGGCATATATCAGTGCAGCACGGACATATTACGAAACTGGATTCCGCCGCTACATGAGGAGTCTTGGATGGATTAAGGTTTGTGTGGACCGCATACCGTATTGACAACTGCTTGAATGTGATTTCAGGCGAGAACCATTGAGAAGGCGGACACAATAGTTTCAGATGGGCCGGATAAAATAAACGAGATCAACATCGAGCGGCTGGAGTATGCTCGAATTGAGGGTCCAGGTGTGACGCTTGCATACATGGCAGATGATAAAGCACATGTAAGTCCTGACTATTCAACAGAAGTCAGTTGACCTTACTGAGCGTGCTAGAGAGACCATGTCGAAGCCTTATTTCGATCGTGCCTCCTCGTCCTTATGGACAACGGCACGGCAGAATACTCATTTGTGACAACCTTTTTCGCTCCAGAGCCCAATATTCCATGCTCTTCTTCATCGAAAGATTCCACCGGCAACATGTTCTCTCCACAATCTCGTCCGGTAGATGATATGCAATCAGCGCCCGCGACTGACTATGAGGCCACGACTCCAAGAGCTAGCAGGAACCGCGCAGATAGTATTTTTAGCAACAGCAGCATCCCTCAGACCAACATGCTATCGAAAGAAGAGCAGAACGCTTTGACTGCTGTTTGGAAGCAGATCATGGACCCTGCGCTAGAACATGCTCAGGTACTTCTCAACACCGCTATCGCTCGCTTCACTTCAAAACTAACATTGGCAAAGACCTTCATTCAAACCGCTATCGAGCCGCTGCCTCCCGTGATCCCTCTGTTGACTATGATACGCTCAACCGAAAGCGTCATGCGAGAGGTGCAAAAGCGGGGCTGTTCGCCCCTTGAGACATTCGTCTTTGGCGTCCGGTTGCAAATGTGGCCCCTTTTCCAGAAAGCGATGACGGATCAGATTGATGCGCTTAAGAAACTCGCAGAGGGCGCTAGTGGAGGGTACTTCAGACGGGCGGTAGAGACGACCGATGCTTCCGTATTGAACGTAAGTGGCTTATTTGGTCTCTCAATCTTTCGTGACCTCCTTACGGTGTACGACGATACAGGTCTGCAAGCGATACATCGTGCTTTTCCTCTCCTTCACCATGCTGACAGAACAGAATGAGGAAACAATGATTTTCTCGAAGTAAGTGATAGAGTTATGCCGTCAATATTTACTTCATCGTAACTTTCATTTTTTTTTATAGCTTGCTCCGTCTGCGCCAAGAATTGATAAAGTTGATTGAAACCCACACTGACAAAATCGGTGACAGTCTGATCACAGCAACGACTCGATCGTCCCTCTTCGAAGAGCTGCTTCAAGGCCTCAATGTGAGTGCTGCCTAACTTGATGATAAGAATCAGTGCATGCATTGACGAAATGTGACATGAACAGCGTGGATTCCGTTCAGCTCCATCACATCCCAATGCCCAGACTGAGATCGCTTACTGGAGAGAGAAGGAAGAGGAGGCTCGCAAACGCATGGACGCGGTCACCCGGCAGCGAGCCAAAACACACGGTAAATGAGTACCAGTGCATGATTATTGTATAGGAAGAGAGATAATACTTGTTTATAATGCCATTGCGAAAGAAAGCGCGAGAGAAAGTCCCAAGAAGAAAAGGTGCAAGAGAATGTGCTATAGGTGTGAGTATCGCTGCTGAGCGATGACCCAGATAAATACTGTAGGAAAGTGTCCGTCCAAAGCTACTAATAACATACCAATATCCTTTCTTACGATTTATACGGCGGTAAAAGCGGAGGTCTGAGCAGGTCGCGACGTCAATAAAATTATACGAGAAAGTGAAAGCAAAACTCTAACCGCATGCCCGGCCTCTGCAGCGCAGGGAAGGATGATTTGAGCAAGTTACTACCCCCTGCCTGCTTGCCTATGCGAAGCTTGTTGAGAACATCGCGGACTTCACCGGGGCTGCCCGTGCGAATTGGCTTCTCAGGCCTTGAGCGCGTAGGAGCAAGCCTGTGCAGCTGGATGTCCCCATTGGCAACAGAGGCGTGCTCAAGCGTCGAGATCGACGGCGGTTTGTTGTTGACCAGTGCGGGGTTGGACATGCTGCTGCGACCTTCCAACGCATCTCTCAGGTCTGTGACACCAACACCTCGGGCAGACCGGTTTAAGCTTTGAAGAGACATGTTCTCGATGTGCATCAAAGCTGGTGCGATCTTGAGGCGGGGCGAGGCACCTTCGCCGCGCAGAGCATCGTATTGCGGTTGTGGCTCCACGGCTGTGATATCGCTCGGTCAATGCAGACGAGAGTTGCGTTAAGAACTAGAAACTTACAATCCTTGAGAGCATTCTCCGGAGTCCAGTGTGTAGATATCCTTGAATGCAGCGCTTGAATATCTGCACTGCCAGTCGCATGAAGAGCATTCTCGTTGGACGCCAGAGTTGCGATAGCTGCTAGAGCATCAACTCCTTGCCACTGAGCCTGTGTGCCCTCAGCGGGAGTTACCGCGACAGGCTCTTCGGCTGCAGCAAACACCCCAGGCGGCCTTGCTGTGGCGGGCGGTAGAAAAGACGATGAAGGGATTGTTTTGAGTGCCTAAAATGAGTCTCATGAGGCTGCTCAAGTGCGATAAAAGCTAAGTCTACCTTCTTCGTCATTTCCGTCAGCTCTGCACAATCCCATACCTTCCCTAAAACCAACCAAATCCTGGCAAGAATTTCTCTGATTGCCCATAGCCGTCCTACAGTAGCCGGATCCTTGACTTCGCCAATCCTGGTCATAGCATCCAATGCCAGCAAAAAGGGCACGCCCGTGAGCAACCCACGCACTGGTAGATTCTCGTATACGGCGGTTAACACAGAGAGGATATTACGGTAATCAGACCCTGTGGCCGACGACGAAACGGTGGAAGCAAGTTGCGATGGTACATGCAGCAGCAAACGCTGAACTGTGGACTGCTTGCGAATGCGAACCTGGCTTGAGATGGACCTACGGCCGTGTTGTGAGGGTGAATCTTGATTTTCCGAGGCACCAATCGCAATCCGGGATTCCATCGGGGTTGCAGGAATGATATTCACTGCAGGTCCTTCTTCGCCATTTGTCGACCGCGCTGGCGACGAAGAGCTGGTGCGCGCGTTGAGTACCGTCGATGTGGCAAGGATATAGAGATAGACGTGCACAGCATTTAAAAAACGCGTTGGAGCATCCCCATATAGCATTGCGACCAAGTTCGCCCCCTGCCTGACAGGCCCTTCGACCAACGGCCGTATGCGTCGAACCCCATCGACGTCCCTATGTTCGCCCCTCCTTGATATTTCCGTCGACAAGTAGAAGATAAGGGCGTTGGCACAATCCGCGCGAACACCGTAGTTCTCATCGCATAGGAGAGTGAGTGTCTCTTGCCATAGCTCAGGCGAGACCTTTGTCCTCAGTAACGGCCTTGTATTTGGGTCGTCGTTCCTGAATGCTTTCTCAACGATTTGACCAGAAGATGGCGACGGCAGGGCGGTGGCCTTCATAAACGACACTTCTCCTGTTTGGTCTTGTTCCTTGGAAGCCTTGGGAGCCCGAATGAGTCCTACCAGCCCAGACAACAACGCTCGCAATGCTTGACTCCGCCCATTCTCGCTCGTCTCTTGGTCTCGGCTACTCACACCAACCGTCTCAACTGACATCAACCTGCTGATAAGTTCGTTTGCGAGGTCTGATATCTGGTCAGCGTAGTAGACATGAGTACCAACCGAGGCAATACACTCCGTCAACGCTGGAAGTAGAGAATCATTTGGATTGATCGCAGCTCTACGAATGACCAGTGTGATGAGGACGGAAATAATATCTGATGTCGACAAGTTGATGAGCGGAGTTGGGGAAGTGAAGACAGTGGTCAACATGGCGGCTAAGGCATTGTGGAGGGGGGTAGTTACGGGTGCGTCTTGATCCTCCTGGAGACGTTCCACTAATCTGGTAGGGACAGCATAGCGATACTGATACTGAGTCCAGTCAGTGGCTTTCCGTGCGAACCAACGACAATGGTCTAGCCGTTCCCAGCTGCCCCATTTTTCCAGGCTGTCCAAGATTGCTTGCATGATGTGCGTTGCTTGCAAGCCGTTCGAATGGCCGAAAAGGGACGACAAAGCGCGTAGACATGTCTGCGAGACATCAGCCATGGATGGGCCTTTATCGCCATCGACATGGAGGTGAATTGATGCTGCCCGCCTTTCGGATGGCGGTCGTGTTCGAAATTCCGCCATATATGGAGAGGTGGGTTTCTCCTTGAGAGCAGCAGACCTACAAAACTACTCAGGGCACGTACAATAAACATGCGTGAAGCAACTTACTCGCTCTCCAAGACTGTGACTTCCACTTCTTGTATGTTGACCAGTAGTGCAGGCACTATGGTTAATACCTGAGCACGAAGTACGTCGAGCTGTACAAGGCTTCAGACGTGACGGCGCCCGTCAAAGCAGCCAGACCAACAAGACGAGTCCTGCTTCTATGTCAAATTAGCTACCTAGCCTTAAAACAGATTTCAACTGACCTATTTCGAAATTCTTTATCACTGGTTTTTGAGCTTGCTATGCTCATCTGGGAGAATTTGCTAAGGATGGACATGTAGTCTTTTGTGACATCGTTGTCGACGCCAATCAGACGGCCGTCAGTATGAGTAGTCCATGCAGTAAACTGGACGGCGTCAGTACAACCCACACTGAGAAGGTGAGTGCAAGCTGACCGAGCTGGCAACCTTCGCCGACACTTCTAGATCTGATGAAAACCCTTCCAAAGTCACATCCACAGCAGCGAGAAGCGAAGGAGTTAAGAGCGAAACATCGCGACGACATTCGGTTATCAAAGCTCTCAAAATTGATAAAGAGATGAGTAGAGATCTTCCACGAAGAAATAAACAAACGTTGCCTTCCTGCGCATGGAAAGACAGTACTTACGCTCTCGAACGGGCATTTCCCGCCTGTGCCTTACGGCACTCGCTCCTAATTCTCTTCTCTATCTCATTGCCCAGCTTGTTAATCTTTCCAGGTCTGTTGGCAGCATAGTATGTCAGGCGTGACAATTCTTGAGCATTCGGGCGGTAATCCGGTCCTGAATTCAAGAGGGCGGCGGAGGGAGGATAGCAAGCAGTAATCAGTTGCACGTGAATGGGAGCGAACGGGAGAGGCATTTGGCACTGGCAGCAGAACGCCAGCGTGGATGATTAGATAGCAAGGGGTAAAATATTGTTGCAGTGCTTTGATGAGAACAGTCAGGACATAGATCTGGATGTGCTGGCGCGGGTCCCAAGGCTGCTCTGCGGAGACTCTGTCCATTGCCCCCCATTCGGTAATTGACGTCGCCGCCACGTGCTCCGTTGGTGTTTAACCTCCTGAGTACTGAGTCCTTTCTTGCTTTCATTCAAGTACGAGAACAACGAGAAAATCAAAGAAGATCGAAAATATGAAAATATATCGACTAATTAAAAAAAACCACTGTCAAACGATGCGTAACAAAGTCACTTCCTAACTGCTACAAACGAGTTCCATCGTAGGGAGTGGGAGAGAAGACATGCTCTCCTTCAATGTCTAATCCAACAATTTACTTGCTAAACATAGCCAACAGGTCCTTCGCTGTGTTGTCCGTAAGGATCGAATACTTTCGTTCACAGAGTCTCTTGCCAGCCGCCACGCTATCTATCACCCACTCAGGCCTGACAATATGCACTTTGACCTTGGCGTTCGAAGTCAATATTTTGTGCTTCTTGGAAGCATTGAGTTGATGGGATGTCAAAACGTGCGTGGCACCAGAAGCGGTTTGTCTGCGTCAGCGTTGAAATAAGTGTTCCGCATCGAGTCCAGAAAAAACGGACCTACAGTACCCGTCCACCTGCCTGCACAACAATCCTTTTCATCTCGATGTCTGTTGTGTCACGCAAGTACCCATTGATGTAGACTCGAGCATTGCTCAAAACGGTGGACTCTTGAGGCGCGCTCTGGTTTTCTAATTTTTGTCGGCGAGATTCGAAATACCGACGTGCGGAACCGTGGCGTTCCGCGCGCTGGTGACCAGTAGTAGCTGAAGATACGTGATCTATCCAAGCAAGCCTTCAGCGCTCGAAGCTACAGAAAAAGTCGATGACAATGGCAAACCAGCGTGACGACCAGAGTCAGAGTGAGTTATGGGATTCCACTCCTCCGAAAGTGTGTTGAGAAGATGCTTGGTGATAGTCGAAGGAGATGCTTTCGGCAGACCCTGGTCCTCGCTATCTTCGCTCAGGGAGATGGCATGGATCCTTTCAGATAATGTCAGGAAAACTGAGTGACAAGCCAAAAAAGACACGAGTCATTCACAACGTTTCGTTTTGTTTGTAATTTCTCCGTTGGCTAAGTTGCCTCCCTTTGTTTTTGCTGAAGCCGTACGGGTTGTATCTGTGATTTGTTCGCGTCTCGTCTTTGTCTGAAGCACGCCCTCTAGAAGATTTTGTTACAGTTACAAATTTGTCCATTAGTCGAATACAGCTGTAGTTTTGTCGAGCGATGAGGGGCGAGAAGAGGGAATGCGTAGTTCAACCAACCAGCGCGTCTTTCATGTCATGGAAGACGTTCATTGACAGAAAACTTGATGAAGCGCGTCAGACTCGGAGAAAGACGCGTCGTGACACATGGTCACGTGGGCATCGCAGATAAGATCTCGTCAGAGAGTCCGACAAGTTCGCCATGTAAATTGAAGTCGGATTCCGCATGCGACTCTGTTTTCGACCGTTTTCCCCGACCCGCCTTTTTGTATATAGCCATCGCGGTACCCCTTGGGGATTTGTCAGGAATATGTCGACAAGGACCTACCAGGATGCCATAGTCCACTTGAACTCTCTCCAATCCAATGCCGCTACACTTGAGGCCGTTAGAGCATCGGGTGGGCGTCTGAGCGAGTTTGCTATACCAGAAATGGTTGAGTACTTGCAGAGGATTGGCTACGAGGTATGCGATAAAATGCCATGTAATGAGAGTAACTTTCACCAAGTCGACAGCCCGAAGATCTGAACAAGTTGGATGTCCTCCATGTCACCGGGACGAAAGGAAAAGGATCAACCTGCGCTTTCATTGATTCCATCCTTCGCCACGTCAAGCCGGAATGGAAAATAGGTACGGAGGTTTCTGAGTGGCATTTTCACAAGCCGTGACAGAACCTATGGACAGGCTTGTACACATCTCCTCATCTTGTTGCTGTTCGAGAGCGCATACGCATCAATGGTGTACCACTGTCGGAAGCTGATTTTGCTAGGTTTTTTTTTCGAGGTCTGGGATAGGCTAGAGAAGAATGATAAAGTGATCTAGATATTTCTTGCTGATACTGAACTGGATCTAACGCCATGCTCTAGCGACAGTTCCCAAGCACGTCGGCGAAACCGATGTACTTCCGCTATGTAACACTAGTTGCCTTCCATGCTTTTCTCACATTGAAGGTGAGCAATTCCTTGGTATTGAGATACCCTTATTTTCCTGACCTCCAATTCGATAGGTCAATGCCACGGTGCTGGAAGTTGGTGTTGGAGGAGCATACGACAGTACCAACATTGTTCCACGACCTATCGTTACCGGTGTCTCTGCATTAGGCATAGACCACACAGCCGTACTTGGGAAGACGCTTGAAGAAATTGCTTGGCAGAAAGGAGGCATCTATAAAGTAAGTGCGAAATGTGTCTCGGAAATCCTGCTTATTCACGTCGCGCAGGAAGGTGTGCCTGCGTTGACAGTTGACCAGCCCAAGGAGGGCCTAGAAGTTCTGAGATCGCAGAGTATAGAGCGTAAAGTAACAATTCTATTATTTATCGGCAGAAGTGTTTCTCATCCGACTCCCAGGCGTCCGAGTTTATCGTCGTGCCTTCAATACCTGACCTGAATGGAGTGAAATTGGGTAGATTTACCATTCCTCCCTCTCTCGAACGGCCAACTCGACTCATTGTTGTCATTGCAAGGTCTGGCTGGAGGGCATCAGGTGCAAAATGCTACCCTCGCAGTATACATGGCGAAAAAATTCTTGCAGGTCCAAGGTGTCAAACCTCAAGAAATTGAAATATACATCAAGGCTTTGGAGAACGCTAAATGGCCTGGCCGGTGCCAGACTGTTCCTGATCCAGATCATCCCGGCACGACTTGGTTCCTAGATGGTGCTCACACTACAGAGAGCATTGAATGCTGCATGGAGTGGTTTGTAAGTCCCAGTGCTGCTCTGAGGTTAACTCCAAATGGGTACGTCGCATGCCTTTCTAACCGACAAATGGCTTACTGGTAGAGACAGCCAGAGACCTTTGCGGGTTCTCATTTTCAACTGCACCCATGGTCGCTCTGGATCCAGATTTTTGGGTACAATGCTGGCGAAGGCCGCAAATCAGCTGACGCACCATCAGTCTGGCGAGGAATGGTTTCGGCTCTTCGACCATGTCATTTTCTGTGCAAACGTGACTTATGCGGATGGAGAGTTCAAAGGAGGTACTCAGATATCGCTACCATATACATACCTCTCACTTAGATTTATATCCTTTACAGACCTGACGAACGTCGCCATCCCAGAAACTGATCTCGTGCAACTCAAAACTCAACAGGAGCTGGCAATTGCCTGGTCGAATTTAGTCCCATCATTTTCCTCTGAGAACATTCACGTTCTTCCTTCCATCGAACATGCCGTCAAGATTGTCCGCAGTCTTGAATCCGATGTCGATGAGGCGCGAGGCGTTGATGTTCTGGTCGCTGGCAGCCTTCACCTTGTCGGTGGGATAATTGAAGTGAGTGGGTTGGCGAGCGTTGCACTCTAGACAAACTTCTCTTTTCTCTTCGCTTGGATCCCTGGGCGAATTTAGACTATGATCTGTACTTTACTGAACCAGACAGGCCTTCAACAGGTGCTAATTAGGACGGTCGATTGTTACACATATCTGAAATATCGACTCAATGCGTTTACGATGTTTTTCTCTTGCGTCTTCGAAGCTCCTTTGCTTCATAGAAACTTATAGCCTGGAATCTTGCTCATTACTGTTGTAATCTGAATACAGACAACGTTTCTCATACCTTCTTATCGAGGAATGACTTCACTTTATGTTTGAGGGTGTTCTGTGAGATCTCCCAGGCCAGGCTAGTCGCCAGCTGCATGAACGTCTCCAACGATACCGGCTGCCAGCTCGAGTATCAAGACTTCTGAAAGACGGAAATGACGAACGTTCGTACCTCATATCGCAGAATGCGGAGATACAGCCCCTCATCTTCAAGCACTAAACTATTGAGTTTACTCTGGAATGTTACATCGTCCATGGTCTGGCCGTCGGACTTTTCGTTGCCTAGCCGTTTCTTTGTCTTTGTTCCCTTCTTGCTACGAGATTTGTTCTGCACAGCTATCTCAGGAATAGTGGACGACTTTCGTCGCTCCTCCTGACTATGTCGGGTATGTAAAAGGCTCAGGGCCAGAGGCATGTCTTCTTCAGCATCCGAAATGCCAGTTTGCTTGACCGTAGAAGATGTTCGTTTAGAAGGGAATTGCATTCTCTCCGCCTCCGGATCGAAGTGGATATAAGCATTGTTAGCCCACCGGAAAGGGTCGTCGTCAAAGTCAACGTGATACACATGCTGTTGTAATCCCTCAACCCGCTCAGAGAAGCCTCGAAGCCATGGTGGGCTCTGGCTCCCGACGGGACTTCTAGTAGAAGGGGTGGAATGACGATGATCAAGAGGGCCTGAACTGCTCATCGAAGGATGTGGTAGAGAGGGTTCTCTTGAGCTGGATCCAGCAGTGATAGGAAAATAGGAATGAGCAGATGATGACGATGATGGTGATAAAATCTGCACGTTATCAGTCTTACTCGCAACGAAGAAGTTATGAAAAGGGCGTACGCTGATGGTAGAAACGTCGCCACTCAAGGCATTCGACGACTTGCCGTGCTGGGAAGTAAAGGACTCCGTACCGACATGCCGTCTAGCAGCAATTTTGGAAGGAGCGTATGCCTGCGTCCCGACTGGTCCCTCGTCGCTGCTGGCCGACCCAATCGCGCAAAGTTCAACAGATTGAATAGACCGGCGAGATTCGCCGTCCGCTGGAGAGTGCAGGTGTACCACAGCTCCAAGTCTGCTTGGTCCAAATGTTTGAGTTTGTTCCGGTGCACGAACAACCTGAGGGACCTTCAATAACACGCTCGCTCTATCACGAATGGCGTCCGTAGTTTGACTGAGACCTTGAAGGGTGCTAACAACAGCAGGTCGCTTTCCCCTTTTTTTTAGGTCCTGCTTCATCGACAATTCCCTCCAGATACGTCCTCGGAACATCCGCGAGAGAGGCGGCCTTGGTCTTTTCTTCCTCCATCGTACGTCGGGTCCTGTCAAGCTCTTGTAGAATGAGATAATTGAGGGTCTCCTCCGTCAACCCTTTCTTCTTGTAGCAAGCTTGTATATGCTTCACCTTCTGGGCCACGGACTTTCTAGTGGTCCAGGAAATATCGCAGGAGACGCACTTCAGAAGGGCCGAGAGATCTGAGTCGGGGATGTTGACGACCAGACGTGTCTTAGTCGCGCCTGTTCGCTTGGACTTCGTTGAAACATTGGAGCCAGAATCCGTGTTGGTTGACGTCGCATGAGAGACGGGGATTAGCCGTCCAGATTTCGAAGCGGTTTCGTACGCAAAGTGCCCTAGCTTCGCGCGAAAGACATCCTCTGAGTCGTCCTCTGAGTCGTCCGGCTCATTTTCAAATGCTTGGGCAGGGGTTCCGTTTGAATACGGATCTTGCGCTGAGAAATTCTGGCTAACAGGAATTTCGATGTCGGTCGGAACTCCTTGAGCATTGACGTGCTTGGTGGATGATGCGGATTGAGTCGCTTGGTCTAGAAGAGGAGTTGAGAAGCAAACGAATGCGATATACACGGTAGTGCTTTACCGCTAAGTTCAATGATCTCGTGCATGTTATCAGCATCAGATCCGGAAGGCACCTTTTCCCGAAACCTATGATTGGTCTTCTCTGACTCGGAGCATACGATACTGTCTGAGTAAAGCGTTACTTCATACACGGATTTCTACAGTATCAACTGCGTACCGCTGAGTTCCACGGGTTTTTCGCTGGTACATGGTCGTGCTCTCGACGTCTGACAAAGCTGAGGTGAAGTGTTCGGGGAAATGACAAAGGGCTCCTCCTGCCGCCTTTTCCTCTCCAGTGCTTCGACCTTGAGCTTTCTTCTGAGCTCTTCCCTTTCGGGTTCAGAATCTTCTATGTAACTATCATTGGGGGCGACTGCCTCAGGATTTCGATGAACCGGACCAGTGTTCATGTTCTGACTGGCTGAGTAGAAAAATGTACTTGATCCCAGAGCGCCGATATGAGAGACTCGATGGTTTTGAAAGATCTGCAAAGAATATAAAACTAGTCGGAAAGGAGGCCAAAAAGTCATACAGACAATCACGGACAGCCCAGTCAGTGCAACTGATAGTACCGCCTTTGATGTGTAGACGTTAAGGTCAGGCTGTTGTAGTTGGAAATCGAGACACGAGGCTACGGTGACGCGCTTGGACGCGTTTGGACGCGTTATGTACCTTTATTTACGCCGTCTGTTCACCCTTCACCCTGCAACTTACATCTTTCTTCTGTCTACCACTCGCGCTCTATCCTGCAATTTCTTTTTGTATCCTGAAACCGTACGATGACTAGTAAAGCAGCATCTCTGCAGCATGTATCCCCTCAGGAATTATACAATGCTCTTTGTGGTGCGGCCTCTCAGAATCCAGCAGAAATGCAAGCCTCATCCGAGCGACTAAAGGAGTTGCTTGAGCTGTGTGGATCTTGCAATGCTCTCCAGGAGATTGCCTCGCAGAAGACGGTTCTCCTTCCTGTGCGCCAGCTAAGTATCATCCAATTCAAGAACAGAATCTCGAATCGTTGGCGATCTCGCAGGTGAGTATGCTTAGGCATTGAATATCGACCAAGTACACATCTACATTGCCCCCAGAATAATTTCTGATGATGAGAGACCCAAAATGAGAGCTCGCTGCATGGTGTTTTTGGAGGAGGAAGACGATCTGGTGAGTATTCCTCAAGTCAGCGCCGTGTTGTTCCACGAAATAACGCGCTATGTCCAAGATATCCCAAGTCAACGAAGTATGCGTTGCAAAAATCGCCCACAAGGACTATCCCCAATCCTGGCTAGTCTGTCTGACTATCTCGTCAAGCTCATCATCCTGACATTTTAATTTAGGCCTTCACTGCCAACCGATCTTGTTTCGCTCATCAACAGCAAGCTAGAAATGCGATACACCTCATCCCTATCTGATCCGCATTCAACGCTCGTACTTCATCGGGCCCTGCGCGTCCTGTACGCCTTCGTCAAAGAATTCTCCCAGATGAATTTTGGTAGTCAAGCAGCAGCTACGGGCCAGGTTCGTACGCCGCCTTTGATTTCTGAATTGTCAATGACTCGGTCGTGAATTAGCTAGTAGAGCAGTTTCATATTGTTCTTTCCAATCATTACCTCCACCTGGTAGAGCCACTATTGCGTCTAGAACTTGCAAACCTGTGTGTTGAACGCGTTGCGGAAGATCTCCTGTTCGTGCACATTATCTTCAAATGTCTAGCTCATCTTGCGGTTTGGCTTCGACGCAAGTCCCAGAGAGCCATTAACGAGAAGTTTGAGGCGTGGGTTTGTTATTTGCGTTGGCTGTTACATGTCTTCGAAACGGCTTACATGCTCCTAGTTCACTCAATTGTTCCAGACATTTGCGTTACACCTTAAGACTCTCTCTGAGTCTCGAAACGCCCTTATGCATTCATTGCGATCATCGAATGTGCAGCCGGATGCCGTCACTGAACGTTCATTGACTTTGCTGTCACGCCATATCCTGACCATGGGCAAATTCTTCCGTCGATTGCAACAAATTGATGCCGCAGTCTTTGTTGCTTTGCCGTCGTGCGATAATCTAGTATCTTACTATTGGGACAAGGTTGTTCAAGCCAATGCCTCACCAGACCTAATTGCTGGTATGTATTGTCAACTCCCGAAGAATATCTTTTTGATCACATTCTAAACGCATGTGTCAGATTCTCTGGATGCAGTTTACCCTATACGTTTTCTGGTACAGGGGATGGTACTATTTAAAGACAGTCTTGCGCAGTGGACCCCTGTGCGCAAGGATGGGTCGGAGAATGTTGCTGGTACGCTGAACTAATAACATATTTCTGATGACTAACTAATCGACATTCTTCAAAGCCCTGCCAAAGGAGTTCGTGGAACGTGCCGTGACACTTCTTGTAACAAATTTTATGCCCCTCAAGTCCTCGGATCTCGAAGGTTGGATGGCAGATCCAGAGGAATGGGTTAATTCGGAAGAGAAAGAAGACGAACAATGGGTGTTTGAGATTCGAGTACGTTTACTCAGTCTCTTCACCTGTTCGCCAACTCCCTAAATTTACTGTCTATTTAGCCATGCGCGGAGCGAGTGCTATTGACACTAGCTAATCAATATCGAGACTACGTTGCACCTCTCCTCACAGACGCTTTCAACCAGGTCGTAGGTATGTCGATCATTTGATCTGTCAGCCTTGGCTCTTGCTGAGAGACGACAACAGCACAACCCACCGTCACATTGCAGGATGTCATTCAAAAGGAAGCCATCTACTGTGCCGTCGGTCGATGCGCTCATCGATTAAAGGATAGTGTCGACTTCGCTCAATGGCTAAATGTCGCCTCCACAGAAGTCCACAGCACGAACACCGAGTGAGTGACAGATTTTGGTCGAACTTATCCCGTTCAATTTTTTTTTTCTGGTTTGTTGATGTTCCCGGCCCGACAGCTTTTTAATTATCAAACGACGCATCGCATGGTTGATTGGTAAATGGGTCGGCGAGAAGTGTGCAATGCCAAACGACATACGTGTCTGGCAAATATTGCTTCATCTTTTGGCAGACAGAGGCACAGGAACCGAAGTCGTTCGCCTCACTGCCGCTGCCGCCGTCAAGGATTGTGTCAATGTAAGCGCAAAGGACTTGCGTTGCCCTGGAGTGTCCGCTTGCTGATGACTGCCAAAGGCCTTAGACTTTGACGCCAATTTGTTTTTCCCGTACTTGGGTGGGATAATTGCAGAAATCATCCAGCTCATCGGCGAAACAGAGACTCTGGAGACTAAACGCAAGGTCGCTGGCTTCTTGAGCACAGTCATTAAACGAGCAGGAACTACTGTAAGGTGTTTATCTTTACAGACAGAATGCCTCTCGTCGCGCTCACGATGTCCCTTTAGATTATTCCTGTCGTTGGTGTCATTACCGGACCTCTTCCTCAGCTCTGTAAGTTGTTATGCCGTTGTTTAGTTTGCACCGTTGATGGGAAATGAGCGTAGGGAACTCGGCCGGAGAAGACTTTTTGTTCAAAGCTTCGATTTTGAGAATAGTGACGGTGCTCGTGTCGGTCAGTGCTCTCCTTTGTGATCGGTTATGTTTTCTGACAGATTGTCTGCAGTCTCTCAAGGAAGTGTCTGTTTCACAATCGGGTGTCGTTGTTCCTCTTGTACGGGAGTCATTCACGTCAGATGTGAGTGCCTTTGCTGGACTTACAGATGTTACCCATCGCTCAAATCGCCGCACGTAGTCCATTTCTCATCTGGACGATGACGCACTCAATCTCTGGCTGACTGCACTGAGAAACACAACCACCATTGAAGGCGTCAGTGGTAACCCTGGACTGATAGACCTTGTCCCCTTGGCAATTTCTCTGCTAGCGAGCAACCTCGATCTTCTAGGGAAGATCACAAATATTTTTGAGAGTTGCTATCTACTCGATGCCGGCGCAGTTCTGCAGGTGTGCGATACTTGTCCTTCACGCTAGATTAAGCTGATTTTAGGCGAGATTAGAGATATTCTGGCAGTCTCTTCTTGGCCTACCGTTCGGCAATGGATCAAGCTCCATTGCCGAATACCAAAGGATTGGCCGTGTCTTTGAACCTTCTCTTTCAGATGGCTCCTCCCGCTTTATATGCTGAAGGATTGCACGTATCTGGATTGTTCTCAAAATTAATGAAAGCCATCGTCGAAGACGACGTGAGTTCACATCTAATGGTCTTTGTATCTTTTCTCTTTGGCTGACGCCCATACTCAGTCAGATACTATTCTCCTCACTCATTATATTACTATCATGGCTCGCATGACCCTCGCCGACGTACAAACGTTTTGTCAACTCATGACTGCAACCGCTACAGCGCTAAACACGCCGGAGACGGAGCTTTGGGAAGGTTTGCTTGACCAATGGTGGCGAAGGGTAAGCGCACGAAACTTGATACTCGATCAACGCTGTATATGCTGAAAGTTCGCTCAGTTCGATAACATGTATGAACCTCGAATCCGCAAACTCTCGGGCATGAGCATTGCAGCGCTGGTGTCCACCGGGCGGCCAGAGGTACTGGAAAGACTACATAGCGAAATATTTAATCTCTGGATGGATGTCTTTTCAGAACTGAAGGAAACACTGGAGAAGAAGCAAGAGGAATCGTTGAACGGCGAGACGTATGCCCACATTCAGGTCGCTTATCTTCTTTTAACTCGGAAAGCTCATGGTCTGTCAATTCAGGACAATACTCACTCTGTACTGGGACCAACCACCAACATCGTTCTATAGTGGCACTGAGCACACGCCAGAGTACGAGCGTCGTAAAGCAGTAAGTGTCCTCTGCCCTTCGAGTTAAAATGTACCTCACGACTTCTAGTCTTTCGACAACGACCCGGTACGCACGACACCATTCGCAGGATTCATTGCCACCCGTCTGCAGCAGGCGGAGATTGCTTGTGGCGGGACACAGGTCATGCAAACGCAGTACCTCGCAAAAGCTGATCCAATTGTCGTGAAGTCCATTATGGATGAGATCAGGAAAAAATAAGACCGCTCCCGGTACATGAACACAGCCGTAAGGTGTATGGGAGGAATCGATCTTACTATGTATTTTACACATTCTACACCGGATATTTCAGGATGTTCTGCATCAAGTCGATGGATGTCGACTCCCCCAAAATAGGATCAGCTATAAGAACAACGAATTCGTTTTATACAGATACGGCCCGTCATTCTGAACTCTCGCCCTCGCTCCCGCTGATGCTCACTCCACTAACACCGCTCAGACTGCTTCCCAACTCATCGAAATAATCACTCCCCCACTCCTCCACGCTCCCTTCACCCTCCTCTCCGCCCGTCCAGTATCCGGCACTATCTCCAATACGCAATCGCTCAGCTCTACCCACCGGTTCAGTGCACCGTAAACACTTCCATGGTCCACCTCCCTCATCCGCCGAGCGGAGCATCCTTTCTGCAATGCAGACATAGCAGTATGTGTGCCCGCAGGACACGCGGTAAGGCGTGTTGAGCGCGTGCGCGGAAGTTGTCGGTGCGGTCATGGGCGAGACGGAGTAGGGCGCAAACGTGCTCGCCTGCGCGAGTGCGCTTGCAGGGTCGGCAAGGTTCAAGCTTTGTGCGGCATTCTCGGCGCATATCGCACATTCGCCTTCGGGGAGGTTCCAGTATGGCCCACGCCTTTGGTCGTGAGATTTTCCCTTGGCTGCGTCCGAGTATGACGTCAACCCCAAGAGTGTGGACGCGCGGGTGGGTAAGAGAGTGGGTAAGGTGGTGAGAGGATGAGTAATGGCCGTCAATGTTGTACTGAGAGCGCGACGAAGTGTTCGATGTGGTAGTAAAGGGAGCAGGAAGAGCAGGAATTCCTGGTAAACGTCACTGGCTGAGAACGTGAATGGAGGGAGATGGAAGAAGGAGAACGTACTGTGAATGCATGCCAGACCATTTGGCGGTTCATGAACTCGTAACTGACATCTCGTTTGACGAGACGTCGTGCCGGAGTAAGACGCATACCCACGATGCGGTCTGAAATTGTGCGGTATCTAGGACATTGCCATTAAAGTTTATAAAGAGAGCAAATGAAGTGTGGGACATGGCGCACCGCCCATTCCAAAGGAAAGCTAGAAAACTCGACAACGCGAGTACTGCATGGGTGGTCTCCAACTTTGTCAGGATCTCCCATACTTTCCTCCGCTTATCAGAACTGGGTGCCTCCGGCCAAGCTCGAGAAAGAGCATATCCACGTATTCGGGTGTACACGTATGGGACGAGGATGGTGAGTGCTCCGTGGATGAGAAGGGTCCGTCGAGGGAGACCTGAAGCTACGTGTCGCGCGGTCGTGTGAGAGCAGATGGCGGGCAGGTGATGAATTTACAACGCACGCGTCAAAACCTGGTTCGACAACCAAGGTACTCTGTATTTCAAGTCCTGCAGCTTGGCACCGTAGGATGCGCCAGTATTCCAGACCGAGAGCTTGTACAGAGTAAGTTGTATGAGGAGTGCCAATTCTGGTTCAAACCGCGCTTTGAGCGTCGTCTGAATGTCACTTGAGGAAATGTGAGCTTAGCAGAAGGGTAAGGACAGGACATACGTGAATCAGAGCTAAAGCCTTGTTGAGTGGTTCTTGCAGCATGTGGGCGAGCTCTTGGTCAAGAAGTTCAGCATCGAGCTGACCAACACGTATTATTCGTGGACTAGGAGCCGCTTGGGAAGACAATGCATCTCTAAAAAACTGCAGACGAGGCTGGGCTTGATCCCATGCTTGTTGCCAGGAAGAAGGATGGGACATAGAGGAAGGCTTTACTGCCAGTGAAGGGCGCGATGGACTACGTATCGCGCCTTACTGTCACGTGGAAAATACTTTCGGCCATTGATTATCCAGCCGGTCAAAATCGACTGCACAGGCATCGACATGTCGACGCGACCACGTGCAATATTCGCCAATAACAACCAAATACCCAGATATACCTCCACAGTTCCAACATCATTCCCCAAACGAGACCTGACTGCCGCATTTCTGCAAAGGAAGATTCAAGAATCAAGGGCATGGCACTAGTATTCGAGGAGCATGGTGTTACATAGGCGTGATGCATAACCCGTCTTCGCAGACAACGAAATGAGAAGAAAATAGGGAACGACCAGATGCAGTTTAATGCGCGGTTCTCCTGCTCTCCTGGATGATGGTGCTGAGCTCCTCGAGCTTGCGTTTTGAGCGAAGGAGGGTCCCGAGCTATACGTATGCAAAAACAATATTAGTTCTGACACATACCGACAAAGCAATTCAGTTCAAGGCAGGGAGAAGATACTGACCCGCTTCTTCGTGAGCTTGCGGGCCTTTTTGTCCTGCATACGTACGTTCGATCTGAGTGTCTGTTACTTGGTCTCTGAACAGATCATTTACGCACCTTGGAGTTCCTAAGCAACTCCATCACCCGACGCTCATATGGCGAGAATCCAACAACCTCCCGGACAACAGACCGCACGAACTTGGTGCGGGTAGATTGGATACCCTTGCGCTGAGAAGGGCGAACGGTTTTAGGGATGGCAGTCGTAGGGTGGCCGTGGGCGAGGCCGCGACGAGTGTCTTTTTGAAGCAGCGGCACCGCTTTATAACAGTTGCTCAACATAGCTTCAGCATCGAACACGCACCGTTTCTGACCATTTCTTCTTGAGGCTTTGAGGAGGGCTGTGATTTCGTCGGTGGATTCACTATTAGCGTCACGCGTGACCGGACGACGCTGTGGCTTGCATCTGTACAGTTCAAGGCTCGGATGTTCTCACGCTCCTCAAAGAAGCGTATTCCATTATAAGCAGTCCGTGTTTAAATAAATGGTACGCCTCTACTTTCTAAGTACTTACTTACTGTAAAGCCAAAACACATACACAATAATGCATGGTTCGTTTCGTTAGTTGAACCCACCAGAAGAAATGCGTACATATACGGATGCCATAGGACGTGAAACGGTCTGGCGTATCACCTTCACCTTCGACCCTGACCTCATAACTGGCAGCGAAGCGAGTGCTGGGCGAACGGCGTTCGCGTTTATTGGCGCCGATGACACTTGATGAGTGGGTGGTGCATCTTCCTGCAAGGGTGTCTCTGAAGTATGACGTCGACCGCCTCTGGATGCATTGCCAGCTTCCTCTTCCTCCTCTTCCTCCTCTTCCTCTTCTTCTTCCTCCTCACCCTCAACGTGATCCTGCGGATAGATAGATTAGTGACTGCCACTCTGTGGATCCGTGCTTTGCTCGATGAAAAACCCACTGGATCGAAGTCTTCCATGTGTCTATCCTCCTCTGCCTCTTCATCAACTTCATCGTCGTATTGATCGTCGTCGTCGTCGATCCATCGGCCTCTCCAATCCACATAATCCAGCTCTTCAGGTGACTGGGGTCGAAGTCTCAGCCAATGCATCCGTGGCCCGCTCTTTGCCCTCTCGCTGACACGGAATCCATAAATCTTTGTAGTATATACTTTCCCTGCAGCGCGCCTTTGGCCGCCGTGTGTGTTAGGGTTCACGAAGGGTGGAGATTGAGAAGGATTGCTGCCTGAATCCTGAGGGGAACGCGCGGGAGACATGGAACCTGACGACGAAGGTGGTTTCCAGAATGGAGCGGGCAGAAGCTCACGGTAACTCTGGAAGAATAAATGTGCGAATGTTGTCCCAAAAAACGCGCCTGGAGCCACAAGGATATAGGGCAGCTGGTTAGCATTGACCAAACGAGAGTGGCGTACCGTCAACTCCCTGGAATCGGCTGCTTGGGGGCACATAGATATCGTGACAATTTGGACAATATAGCTTGACTGTGTCTAGTCCAGGGAGATCCGAACGTCCGCAAGGCACGACGTAGCAACCCATGCAATACACGCGTGGGCATGAACCGAAGATCCCCGTCTCGTATTTCTCCGCCTGTAGAATTGCGATCACGACCAAGATCAGGCAAAAAAAGAAAAAAGAAGCGCACCATCGCCTGCAACCCAGCTCGAGTAAGAATAAAACGCTGATGCACCAATCCATAAAGCAACTCAGCGGAAGCTTCAACGATGGATACATCTGGTATCTTGGTGGAGTCCTCGTCTGACAGGTCGAGATCAGGTGAATGGAAAGCTTAGACCCAGGTAGATGTACCTCAGGGAGAACGCAACGCACCAGGCTCGACGTCCAATACCATCTCCATCGCCTCTTTCCAAAATGGCACCATGGCATTCAACCCCGTCAAATTAAAATCATCCTCGATGAAGTCCTCCGCCACTTCACAAAAGTAATCGTGCCCAGGCAAGGAGCAAAACCAGCTGATCCATGTCAAGGTTGATGTCGGCGTCGATGACGCTGAATGGGAGTCCATAGTTCACAACCAAGAACAGGATGCGAGTAAACGCCCAGGACAGTATAACGGAATGAATCATAGGAAACCAGGCCCTCGTGTTAGTAACCGATGCAAGTTCTCGTATCAGGAAAACACGGACTGTAACCCTCCTGTTCCTCCGCGTCTTCCATCACCTCATCGCCCTCGCCAGTCCCACTGACCAGTTCGTCCTCCTGCAGTCCAAGGTGATTGTTGTCCATGGGCAGAGGTTGTGCCCGACGAGACATGAAATTTGTCAACTTGGGCGTGTTCGCATGGAAGTGATCAGACTGCTATTTGGCTTTCGTACTCCGCTGCTCCCATGCAGCAGGTGAGTTAATATTGAAGTTTCCCTTCATGCAGTACTTAACTCGTACGCTTCAATTCGTCTTTGTATTCATCAGACGCACAAGTCCTCTGAAAATTGATGGTATACGCATGCACATCAGATATTCGTATATAGAGTCGCCCTTCGTCTACGCAAATCTGCAACTCCGTTGCTCACTCACGCCTCCTGACCAAAAAGAGGGACCCATGATCACCAGCATGAGCAGCTGTCCGATCACCAAGCTCAGGCCCGCATAGAACCACGCCTTCCACCGCTTTAACGCGTACACCTCTGCCGCGAACGTGCTCACCGTAGTCAAACATCCACAATAACCGTCCCCCAGCCCCTGCAAAATTGCACATGCGTTCGGCGAGACGGGGTGTGGTAAACCCTGCAACACATTGAACATGGCGAGAAGACATGTACCGAAGGCGTTCGCCATGAACGTCCCGAGAGGGAACAGCTTCATCCTGGGGTTGAATTGAATGGACAGACAATATCTGGTCAACGTTCCTGGGAAGGAGAACAGGAGGGCCGCGGTAGCTTGGTGTCGATAGGAGGCAGGTAGGCGAAAGTACGCAGGGTAGGTCGCGAAGTAGATGAGAATGGAAACTATCGTCAGGCTATAACGGATGATTCGTGGCGGAGGTGGTATAGAAGGGATGTAGGGAGCAATCAAAGTAGCCGTGTGTATCCCGAAAACCACTGATGCAATGGATATTGAGAGGGTGAAACCGAGTTTTGTCGACCCATCGATGACCTTCATCACAGTGAGTTGAATTCACCATGGGTAAATCAACTGAGGAGATCACACATACGTCTCGCAGCCAATCGCGGTGATTGTGCTTTTCGTTTATCCAGGAATTGAAGATGTCCAGTTGCCATGCGGAGAATGTTGTCAAAGATCCACAGAAACCTGCAGTAAATGTTTGACTTGAAGAAGAAGAACAGTGGGTCAAGAAAGGTTATACCTGTGGTGATAGCGGTGTACAATGGGCCATAGCTGTTCGAGACTGGGTGAATGACGTTGAGATGAGGAGACAGCATGGACCTCACAAATTCCCTAGCTGGTCCTTTACTCCTAAACCTAGACCCATGATCAGGCATCCAAAAGCCTGCACATACGCCAATGAAAAGATGCTTTGGCCGTCGTATGTGACAAGGGCGTCAATTCCAAGCCGTGCAAGAACACCAAATACAGAAGCAGGCATCAGGAGCGCAAGCACAGCAGGCGAATACGGGTGGTATATTTTAGCAGGAGGAAACTTCTCCTCAAGACTAGGAGGTCTGTCAATACTGGCGAGAGAGGTTGCATCGGTGATGGGCTCCTGGTGCTCAATAGCAGAGCCTACATCGATACTACGTCGACGTCGATGTAGGGTTGCAGGAGTGGAGGGACGCCTCATCGATTTCGTCGCAGAGCTGCCTTCTGTAGACGCGGAGTCGTTCGGTGCATTAGGCTCGATGATAGAAAAGTCCCTTGGCACAACAGACATTGTCAACTCGGGACATCAGGACATTGTGGACCTTTGGGATATTAGCAAGGACGGTATTTCTATTTTTGGCTCACCAATCATGCCTATCACTATCGCCGCGTATCGCGTCCGCGGCGACTCCTCGCCTGACTTGCCCGGCCACATACTTACCGACCTCAGCCAGCCTCAGCCTCTGTCTCGCGTAAGTGATTTTGTTCAGTATATACTTGCAACGTCGTAATCGACTCATTTGAAGAACTTGTCGTAGACTTGAGCGTCGAGCATCGAACCCTATCTGCTCTCTAATATCGGACGTGCGCCAAAAATGCTGCTGGTCACAGCATTCGTCTTGGTCCTATCGACATTCTTACTGTATGTCGCCTGGACGGCCCTCAAGCCCGCAGATGATTGGAACCCGCGTGGGCGAGTTGCGTCTCTCGATTCTAATCTCATCTATTTAAATCTCTGACGGGAACAATCCCAGCACTGCTACATCACGGGTGGTTCGGCCGGGCTTGGACTTGCCCTTGCGATCCTCCTCACCAAACAGGGTGCGGACGTCTCCATTGTCGCCCGCAATGAGGAGCAGCTAGAGAAAGCTCTGGCGCAGATGGAGGTGAGCACAAGTCCGTCCACGCCCCCATATACTCGTGATGCCAATCGTTCTTAAGCTTGTCCCGTTCACAGGCTGCCCGTGTCAATCCCAATCAGGTCCTGCGAGCATATTCATACGAGCTCAACAGCGCATCAGCTGCAAGAGACTCCCTAGAAGTTGCTTGTGTTCCTCATGGTGGACAATGCCCTGACGCTGTGTTCCTGTGTGCGGGCAAGGCCACTCCCGCATTTTTCATCGAACAAGATGAGGAAACCATGAGAAAAGGTATGGACAGTACCTATTGGGTTGCAGCATGGTCGGCGCTGGTGAGGTCCATCTCTGAGTATGCATATACGGCCACCGAGTTTGACATTTCAAAAGGCGGCTTCCCAGCGCCTGGTCCGGGATCATCGGAAGGGCAAAATTGTCTTCGTCTCGTCTGTTCTTGGCTATATGTCTATGGTCGGCTGGTCGCTCTATTCACCGGGGAAATTTGCGATCAGAGGTAGATTTCTCATTACAATCGATCTTTATCTTCTCGAACTCTCCTGACTATTGTTCAAAGGCCTTGCCGAGAGTCTGCGTCAAGAACTACTTCTTTACTCGATCGATGTCCATATTTATTTCCCGGGGACGATGTTCAGTCCAGGATATGAAGAAGAGAACAAGATCAAGCCGAAACTTGTCCGAGAATTGGAAGGCACAGACGAGGGCGTGACGCCAGAAAAAGCCGCAGAAGGATTGTACATTGGTATGGTCTTCAGTATTCCGCGCGTGTCCTCGGCGTTGACCAGAATTGCTCTAGGCGTTCGGAGAGGGGACTTCCACATCACCGACACTCTCTTGTGCGACTTCTTCCGCACGAACACGCGTGGGTCCACGCCGTACAACAAAAATTTGTTGAAAGATGTGATTCCTGGACTCGTTGGCTGGGTAAGTCGCCTTCGGATCACATGGCGTCTGACATCTGCTCATTGATTACAGGTCGGCTTGCCCATATGGCGAAGAGGCGTGGACGCAACCGTGGTCGCTCATCGTAAAGAGCATGCTGAATACCTCACCTCCAAGGGCCTCATCCCTGCTCAAACCTGATGAGCAACTCCGTGATAAACTCCGTGATAATTAATTAATCAGGTCCATAGTCACACCGACGCTGCGGACAAGCACACTGCTTTAGACCTGAATAAGAGGATATGTACATGTTTTCCCACATTGTGGTCGAATGGAAGCTGTGCAGAGCCTTGTGATGGAGATAGAGATGTCGGAACGAAGCGAAGCTCATGATCGACCAGCTGAAAGAAAAAAGAACAACTGCGACCACGAGCATTATATCCTCCCAGCATTTGTCTTGGTCTTCGCCATTAGGCAGCACAATGTGGAACAGGAGATCGGCTGCCTTGGTTTTTCGATGGACCGCGGATGTAAGATGAGAAGGAAACATGCAGGAGAAATGAGACCAAGTGAGGTGGTGTTTAGGGCAGGTGCCGCAGGGCCGCGTGAGACAGGTGGCTTCGAGCGACCGTAGGACCCCCGGCAACCCACCAAAATGTATGTTCTTCCCACGGTAGTCCAGCGGCGCCACGCGCCGCAGCTCTGAAATTTTTCCGGTAGTTGGGGTACCGGAAATGGGTCAGTATCTATGAAATTTCTCCGGTAGTCAGTTCCCTGTGGTTGAGGTCTGATCCGATTTGCGGTAGTCTAGTCATCNGGTTGTCAGTTCATCAGTCCGCCCTAACCTAGTACTACCTTAGATAGCTAGTCCAACCGGCAAATGAAGCAAATGCGGCCGAGGTTGCTTGCAAGCATTCGGAAGGCTATGAAGGAGTTTAATGGTCGGCGACGAACAGTTCAAGTGGGTGGTAGTGGTGAGGAATCCAACTAAGCTGGTATAATTACTATACAGTGTATCTAGTGACATGGATAGTTACAGATGATGTGCAGGACGCAAAACGANTTTTTTTACGAATTTTTGCGATTTTTTACGATTTCTTTGATGTCTGATCTGATTTCCGGTAGAAAAACGACCTTCTCCGGAGGTCTCTGCGATTTCCGATAGTCAGACGGCGCCGCAGGCACCCCCCAGCTCATGGTAGTTTGCATGTTTTGGCGGAACATACATTTTGGTGGGTTGCCGGGGGTCCTGATCTCTCCCGGTAGATCCAGATCGTGAGGTACAGTAAATTGAGGAGCCTTCCTTCCATACCGCCTTCGATCATCAGGACCTGTCCCGAGACATGCCCGGAGACCTTCGAAGATGCAAGGAGCGCGATCTGATTAGCAATGTCATTAGGTTCAGTAACCTTCTTGAGAGGAGTTCTAACGAACAAGAAGTATTGAGCAGGAGATAATCGAGAATGTGTGACCATAGGGTATGCGTACGTTGCTAAAGCATGGTATATAATCATTGGTTGCTGAAGCGCATCTGCTGCCATCGGCGTCTTCATCCATCCCGGAGCAACACAATTGACGCGGAGCAACACAATTGACGCATCCCTTCAGTGCAATTCTCACTATCTCGTTCTTCAAGGACAACGTAAGACCGTACATCATCGCTGTCTGTAAATCAGCACCATAATGCAAGTGCTACGAGTATGCAAGTCAGTATGCACCGCTTTTGGACGCAGAATAATCTGCATGTCCCGCTTCACCATACTTCCCCGCAGTGCTCCCCACTAAGACAATAGCCGCTCGCTGTCCAAATTGTCCTTCCTCGATCCCCTCCTTGATCCCCTTCTCTAAGGCGAGCAGGTACTCTCTCACAACCAAAAATGAAGAAGTCAAGTTTGACTTGATCGTGTTATTCCACTGATCGAGCGTCATATCCTTCACCGGCGCGTCAGCGGAGGCGTATTCACCGTGGTTCACGATCAGTATTTCGACAGGGCCGAAAGGATTATTAGAGGAAGTCAGCGCGATGAAGAGAACTCGGACATCAAGTTCATGCGAGAGGGACGCAGATGCCAGATGGAGGCGCTTAGAGCCATAAGTATCGAGCAGAGGCTGGGTTGCATCCTGTTGCGTCGCTAGTACAGAAGTGGAAGGTCACATTTGTGCCTTGTTCTACGCGTCGATGACGCGTAATTAAATGCGTGAGATGTCCATACAGGAGGAAAAGAAGGAGTTCAATTACCTAGAAAGGTGTGGGTGGTATCGAGACCAATTCCTCCGCTTGCACCTCTGAAAATACTCACTTCAGCCGTGCGACGCGTCATGCTGCATCATGTCATTCTTTTCGGAAACAGCTGTACCCAATCATTGGCCACAAACTGCACGAGAGACGGCATCAAAAAGGGCAACAGATATATAATGGAGCTCTTTGGCCTCTCTCGAGTCACTCGCTGAACGACACAGTCAAATCGCTTAGCTTGTTTTTGATATTTCAAATCTTACACCAGTCTGTCCCTTAGTTTCTTTATGATTATCCCATACTAACCATCTCGTTTTCCCTCTCTTCGTTCAGTGCCAGTGCTTTCTGCTGAAGTTATTGAGGAGTACATTCGCTTTGCTCAAAGCTACCAGGAGGCTCAGAGCTCTGCTGACAAAGATGCCTCCCCGACCATCACCGTGTCAACTTTCTCCTCTCTGGGCTTTGGCAGTGACGCCTGGTCTAGCGCTACTTCCTACTCACCTGATCCGCACGCTGTCTCCAAGGCAGAGGCTCAGTTGTGAGCCTATTCAGTCCCTTAATATAGTCTAAGACGGACTAGCTGAACGTGCATTCTCACCGACTGAGACTGACCGGCGGACCTAGGCCCAACCAGTATCTCATCGAGGTTTTACACGATTGGGCCCAACATTTTAGTGAGTTGGTTTGAGACTGTTGGGCCCAGCAAGGTGAAGAATAGCATTAGGGAGTCCTCCATGACTATCTGAGATAGGTGGGCCCAGCAGAATGCAAAATAGCATGAGGGGTCCTCAGCGACCGTCTGAGATGGGTGGGCCCAGCAGAATNNAAATAGCATGGGGGGTCCTCGGCGACCGTCTGAGACGGTTGGGCCCAGCAAAATGAAAAATAGCATGAGGGGTCCTCGGCGACTGTCCGAGACAGGTGGGCTCAGCAAAATGTAAAATAGCATAGGGGGTCATCTCAGACAGCTGAGCCCAGCAAAATCAAAATTATTGACAAATGTATTAGTGATCATTAGAAACAGCTGAGCCCAATATCTTGAGAACATGACTTATATTATTGCAGGGCCATCTAAGATGATTGGGCTCAGCATTTTACTCAGGGGGTCATTTCAGTGAGCACATTTTAGATAGTTGGCCTTAATATTTTGACGAGACCATTTGAGATTATTCAGCCTATCATCTCAATGAGGGGTTACCTCAGTGAGCATGTTTTAAAATGTTGAACTCAACATTTTGGTGAGATCGCCGAAAACTATTTAGCTTATTATCTCGTTAAGTTACTAAGTGGTATTGTCGGCGATAGCCCACTATTCTAGATGTTTGCACATCAGTAAGAATGATTGCCTCTTTGGCTGGCCTTATTAATAGGAGGGCATGATCCTGCATCTATTTACTTCTCTGATGATATATGGGACTTGATAATCCACAACTCACAGCCCATTCCCTTAAGATGTTTATAATTCTCACTAGCAGGATTGCAATCTCCTGCCAGTGAGAGAGATTGCTTTACCGGTGATGCAGCATGCCTTGCCGGCCAGTCTCGGCGACAGGACAGCATGATTCTGCTTCCAATTACCTTTCTGGTGATATATGGCACTTGATATTCTNTAATANGCAGCCCATTCCTCAAGATGTTTACAACACTCATCGGTGAGGTTGCATTTTCTAGGTAGTGAGAGAGATTGCTTCACCAGCGATGCAGCTTGCCTTGCCGGCCAGTCTCGGTGACAGAACAACATGATTCTGCTTCTAATTACCTTTCTGGTGATATATGGCACTTGATATTCTGCAATATGCAGCCCATTCCTCAAGATGTTTATAATACTCATTGGTAAGGTTGCATTCTCTAGGTAGTGACAGAGATTGCTTTGCCGGTGACTCAAATTGGCTTGCTGGCCAATCTCAGTGACAGGGCAACATGATTCTGCTTTCGATTACCTTTCTAGTGATATATGTCACTTGATATTCTGTAATACGCAGCTCATTCCTTAAGATGTTTACAATACTCATCAGCAAGATTGCATTCTCTAGTCAGTGAGAGAGATTGCTTTGTAGGCAATTCAGATTCATATCCCTTTACCTTTCTGATGTTGCATAGTATTATTTTTCTGACTTATTCTTATTTAATGCTTTCTCTCACCAGCAACATTATATTCTCTCACTGGCAAGGTTAACTCATCATGTTGGATATAAAGTTCCATTTATCAATCAACTTCCATGTGTATGAACTATGGCTTGTGGAAACATATATTCATTGTCATCACCACCAATTTTGCTGTCTTTGCAATCCACTAAAGATGCTTTGCTGATAAGCATTTGCAATTAATTTGTTTCACTACAGTTCACAATTTGCTTTTGGTAGTATGCAATGCTTTTCTTGTATCAAGAGTGATACTTTCTCATAGTAGTGCATGATACTTGGCTATTCAACTTTGATGAATGATAGATAGCAGAACATATCTATCACACTTACTGAGATTTTATATGTTTTCATCCATTTGCAACTACATTGAGCTGGTTGTCTATATCTCTCATTGCATAAGCTACATAGTAATATATAGTAGTGATGCATTCATTTGAAATAATGTGCCCACATCTGAAAGGGTGTGATATTGCTTTTGAATCTAATAAGGTGCAATTTTCAATGATAGAATCAAGCTTTTTTTAAAATCACTTGTATTCTATTTTTAAAATTTCATGTTGATATTTGGTATTGATGAATTCTAATATGTATTAATATCTGAAATATGTAGGGCCTTTGATTTATGTCATGCTCAATTACATCTGAATTACTGGCAATGCAATCTCTCTCACTGACTAGAGAATGCAATCTTACCGATGAGTATTGTAAATGTCTTAAGGAAAGAATCTGAATTGCCTACAAAGCAATCTCTCTCACTGACTAGAGAATGCAATCTTGCTGATGAGTATTGTAAACATCTTAAGGAATGGGCTGCGTATTACAGAATATCAAGTGACATATATCACCAGAAAGGTAATCGAAAGCAGAATCATGTTGCTCTGTCACTGAGATTGGCCAGCAAGCCAATTTGAGTCACCGGCAAAGCAATCTCTATCACTACCTAGAGAATGCAACCTTACCAATGAGTATTATAAACATCTTGAGGAATAGGCTGCATATTGCAGAATATCAAGTGCCATATATCACCAGAAAGGTAATTAGAAGCAGAATCATGTTGTTCTGTCGCCGAGACTGGCCGGCAAGGCAAGCTGCATCGCTGGTGAAGCAATCTCTCTCATTACCTAGAAAATGCAACCTCGTCGATGAGTGTTGTAAACATCTTGAGGAATGGGCTGCATATTACAGAATATCA
>SGPL01000214.1:0-14062 GCA_004802705.1 Bondarzewia mesenterica
GTCTGATCCCAGCCCCTCCTTACATTGTTTCCCTTCACTCCTCGTGCCGCTTTGATCGCGCTCTATCCTTTCACTTAGCCATCGCTTCTCGTCCTGTCATCTAATCACGCTCATTGCAATACATGTCTGATCCTTTCATTGCCACGTGCTGAGCGACTCACAAAGACAGCCCTTTTACCTTACTTGCAAGGTCTACCACGGGTCGTAATTGTGGCCTTTGCAATATGGGAGATCGGGGAGCAAACGAGGCCACCCGAAGCCCTAACCTTATACCTATTATTCAAACGGCGCTTTCCATTACTATATAAGCCAGCTGTTGCATCCTTCTTACACCTCGTCCGTTGGGCCCCGCGCTCATTGGGCGTGGTTAACTGACTTGCGCATCGTGACGACATCCTGTTACCTTTGCTCACCTTGACAATGGCCAATTCGTTGATGCGGTCTGCAGGCGAGTGGTGTACGCTGTACTCTCCAAATGAGCTTGTTGTTCTGATATCATCCCGCAGAGTATGCTTTCCGTTTCTACCTGCGCCGTTTGAAAGAGCGAACTATCGGTATCGTCTTGTAGGTGTGTATTTACTTTAGACATTACGACGCTAGAGGGGGTTCTGATCTTTGACTATTCATGCAGATCCGCCTGACAGAAGTGCCCTTCGAGAGCCGTTTTTCCCGTATCTCTAAAGAAATGGTATGTTGATTTCGTGTCACCATCTTTCTCGCGCGAGAGGCTGACATGACCGACTTCGTTTGATAGCGGGATGTGCCCTGTTAGGGATTCGTACAAATCAAATAACCCAGGTCCAAACCACACCCCGTCGCGCAGCAGAAGATGCTCAACCTTTCTTCTTACCCCACGATTAAGACGGCAGCCCGCCCCCACAGTTTCCCGAGTGGTGGTCTGTCGCCGACATCTGCAATGATGTCCTAAATCCAGTCCTTCCGGTGCCCTTTCCAAGGATCCGGCGTATTGGTACATACTTCTCGTGTGTAGAAGTAGTCGCGCCGAAGATACTTCGGTGCGACGTCGCACGTCCACATGTTTGTCGCATACGATAACTCGTAACTACAGCCATAGGTTCCGTGCTCCTGCCAAATCAATTACACCAGGTCATCTCTACGCCTCCTTTCCTCACTGTTTGTTATCTTTACTTTACAAAACAGTTTACTCTGGAAAGGTCTTCATATATCACTACGTCTTGTCAAGAATAGACTGGTTTTCCGTGTTCATACGTTGTGTGATTTTATATGGACGTCCGTTGTAACAGGACAACTGTCTTCTGTTAGATATTGCGAAGAGGATTATAGAAAAGTCAAAAGTCGGAATCCGAACCCTAACCTACTAAATTTTTCTGTTATTGCTCGGTGCCTGATGACTTCACCTGAGACTGTTCTTGAGCTTGAGCTTGAACTTTTGAGAGCTTGACCTTTTGCTTGTTGTACTTAGCTATCCCCGACTTGTTCTGTAATCGCCATTCTTCTTGATCAACATGGACACCGTGATCGAGGCGCCTAACGTCCGCGTCGTCACCACCATCGGACATGTCGATCACGGCAAAACGACCCTCATGGATGCCCTCCTGGCCGCGAATAATATTATTTCCTCCAGGATGGCAGGAAAAATCAGATATCTTGACAGCAGAGAGGACGAGCAGGAGCGTGGTATCACAATGGAAAGCAGCGCCGTATCTTTAAGATTTAAAGTCATGGAAAAGGCATCGGATGGAGGTACGTGCGCACGCAAGACGGTCATTGAAACGGGGTGACAGACTCGCCCAGGAAGCTCCCCAAAAACATATGCTATCAACATGATTGATACTCCAGGGCACGTCGACTTTTCTAGTGAAGTGTCCACGGCCTCACGACTGGTTGACGGCGCCCTCGTCCTCGTGGACGTGGTCGAAGGAGTTTCATCTCAGGTATGCTGCCTGCTCCCTCTCGCAATTATGTTTGCGACGGTCTAGCGCTGATATCGACTGAATCTAGACGGTATCTGTGCTTCGGCAAGCATGGCAGGACCGATTACGCCCCATCCTAGTGATCAACAAGCTTGATCGCCTCGTGACGGAGCTCAAGCAGTCACCAATCGAGGCGTATCACCATCTATCGCAGCTCATTGAACAGGCGAACGCCGTCATGGGGAGTTTTTTTGCGGGCGCGCGCATGGAGGATGATCTACGCTGGCGCGAGGAGCGCGAGCGGCGTCTAGCGAGCAAGAAGGAGAGCATCGCGGATGAGGCGGACGCAATCATCGCGAGCGAGGCGGACGAGTTTCAGGAGAAGGACGACGAGGATATCTACTTCGCGCCGGAGAAAGGCAATGTGATCTTTGCGTCCGCGATTGACGGATGGGGCTTCCGCATAGGCAAGTTTGCTCAGATCTTCGCGACAAAGCTTGGTATCAAGGAGGCGAATTTTCGGAGGGTGCTGTGGGGTGACTTTTATCTGGATCCCAAGACGAAACGCATCATCAGCTACAAGCATCTACGTGGGCGGGCTTTGAAGCCGTTGTTTGTTCAGTTCGTGCTCGAAAACATATGGGCCGTTTATGATGCCGTGGTCATCAACCCGTTCGTATTTTCTCTTCTCTCTTCTCTCTAGTTCAAAGCGCTAAACAGACTTCCGGCGTAGAAACCCTGATAAGGTTGTTAAAATCGTATCCGCACTCAATCTCAAAATTCCACCTCGAGAACTTAAGTCCAAAGATACGCGCCAGCTCCTCTCTCTTATTTTCGGCCAATGGCTCCCCCTTTCCACCTCCGTCATCCAGACTATCATCGACATTGTCCCCTCCCCGCCCGTCGCACAGCCCACTCGCATACCAAAAATGCTTTACCCAGACCTCTATGAATCCACGGTCATCCCCAAAAATAAACTGGAAAAGGACATTTACTCCTGCGACACCTCCTCAGACGCATATGTCGTTGCTTTCGTCAGCAAAATGTTTGCGGTCCCGCATGGCGAACTTCCGGAACGCAAAAAGCGTCCGCTAACGGGCGACGAGATGCGAGCGCGTGCGAAGGAGGTCAAGGCCGCGCGGCAGAAGGCCGAAGAGGAGCGTGCGATCGGCGACTCGGGCGTGGAAGCGACCACTCCACCTGCTACGATTCCCAATGGCAACGGAAGCCCCGCAGCGGACTCCGCTGAAGGTCTGAAAGAGGCTGACGAGGTCCTTCTTGGCTTCGCCCGTCTGTACTCCGGTATCATTCAGGTGGGGACCACTGTCGCGTGTGTGCTTCCGAAATATCACAACGAGCTAGGACGAGCAAACCCTCGCAATCGTGCTCATATTGTCCAGGCAACGGTTGAAGGGCTGTATACCATGATGGGGAAAGAACTCGTTCCTGTGGAGAGTGTGAGTGCTGGGAACATCTTCGCCATCAAAGGGCTGGAGGGTAAGGTATGGCGGTCCGCAACCATATGTGCACCCGGCGCCGCGGGTATACCGGCGGAGGATACTGCGGAAGAATGGGCTGTAAATCTGGGCGGAGTGAATCTGCAGGTAGGCTGCTCCTTGAGCAGTACTCGATTTTGAACGTTCATATTCCCTTTTTGGCCAAATAGGCACCTCCGATTGTCCGTGTCGCTCTCGAGCCGGCAATACCTGCTGACATGCCAAAGCTCATACGGGGTATGAAGCTACTGAGTCAGGCTGACCCATGTGTAGAGACATTCCAGCAGCAGACTGGAGAGCACGTTATCTTGACTGCAGGAGAGTTGCATCTGGAAGTTAGTGAATATATTCTCTCGCGATTCAACTTCATTTCACACGCTTTTGTCCAGCGATGCTTGAAAGATCTTCGGGAGCGATTTGCGAAGGTTGAACTCCACCCTTCAAAACCAATCGTCCCCTTCCGGGAGACGGCCGTTAAAGCTCCAGGTACATCGTTCTTTCCATTGGCTCTACGTTGATCCACTTTTTGA
Organism: Bondarzewia mesenterica; assembly: GCA_004802705.1. Taxonomy (NCBI): domain Eukaryota; kingdom Fungi; phylum Basidiomycota; class Agaricomycetes; order Russulales; family Bondarzewiaceae; genus Bondarzewia; species Bondarzewia mesenterica. The sequence continues at coordinate 3,922 of SGPL01000214.1, forward strand.
CTGGCAATTAGATATGGCTCCTCCAAAAACCACAGGTTCGCCGCGGGGCACCATCCACGGGTCAAGTCATCTAGATTTGATTAACTTCACTATCCGCGCCGTCCCGCTGCCCTCCTCAATCGCCACGTTCATCCGTGACAATCTCTCTGTGCTCAAACACTTGCAGTCCGAGCGCGCCGCTGCCGAAGGCTCTGCTGGCCTTCTTGATGGAGACGAAGAGGGGCAGGCTGCCATGTCCGGTGATATCGTGCATAAGGCGACCGTGCGATCGGACGAATTTTGGGAGGCGCTTAGACAACGGTGTAAGGAGGTTGGCGGGGAGTGGACTGACATTGTAGATAACATCTGGGCATTTGGTCCCCACGGTGCTGGAGAATGCCTGCTGATTGATGCGAGGAAAGATGGCGTACCTAATTCGTGAGTCAGAGGGTTTCTTCCGTTTCGTTTCATAATGATAAATTGTTTTGCATCTCCAACAGCCTTAAACGTCGTTTGGATTCTGTGAAAGAGGGGGACATGACAGACCAGAGAGACCAGCTGTCGAGAGACTTTGATGGCAATATCGAGACGGGCTTCCAAATCGCGACTTTCCAGGGCCCTTTGTGCGCCGAGCCCGTGCAAGGGATGGCATACTTCGTACAGCGAGTTGAGATTGATCGTGACGGCGTCGAGAAGGAAGGCCGTATGTACACTCCTTCAAATTTCAATTCTCGTGGTCTTGTGTTCACGTCGCATCTGTTCAGAACAAAGCAGGATATCGCAGGTGACCGGGTCTCTGATTTCGGCGACAAAGGACGCATGCAGAAACGGTCTACTGGACTGGTCACCCAGGCTGATGTTCGCGATATATTCGTGTGATATACAAGCTTCAAGTGGGTTACTTCTCTTCGCCTTCGTGCGGACGCTCATTCACACATCTCACACTAGCGGACGTGCTTGGTAAAGTCTATGGCGTCGTGGCGAAGCGTCGTGGGAGGATTGTGTCGGAAGAGATGAAGGAAGGGACGTCGTTTTTCACGGTGCAGGCGCTACTGCCAGTCGTGGAGAGCTTTGGGTTTGCGGACGGTACGTGCTGAATGGCCTCATTTGACCGAGAGTGTCACGGTTGAGCACCCATATGATAGACATCCGGAAGCGGACGTCAGGGGCAGCGAGCCCGCAGCTTATCTTTAGCGGGTGAGTCGGGATAGATTCGTCTTTGAGCTGGTAGACGTCTGATTGTCGCACAGATATGAGCTATTGGACCAGGACCCGTTCTGGGTTCCCACGACGGAGGAGGAACTGGAGGATCTAGGCGAAAAGGCAGACAGGGTCAACGTGGCGAAGGCTTACATGGATGCGGTCCGGGAGCGTAAAGGAATGTTTGTGGATCGAAAAATTGTGGAGTTTGCGGAGAAGCAGAGAACATTGAAGCGATGAATTTAGACCACTCCTCGTTCCCTGGGTTTGAATAAGGGCTTGCCTGGACATCATGGATGGATGCTCGTGTGCGTAGTTTTTGCGCCTTGTGAAAGGCATCCTGAATTTCTTCCAAATTGGATTTGAATTGAATTTGAATGGTCGAATGATCTGGGCGGTCTTCTAGTAGGTAACTATAATTGGCATAAGCCGTAGCCACGTGTGAACAATTATATAATCAACGCTGCGACGGGTCGCTCATCATTGACATCCGTCCCTTCCCCGACTCTTCAGACATACCCCCATGGCCACTGCCGTCTACGGTACACAGCAATCTCATTCAACGACAACCACAGTGGTGGCCGACATTTCCGTTCGAAACGGCCACCAGCCCGACGAGCAGCATTACTTTTCAACTTTCTTCTGTCGAGCTCTCTATGACTATCAGTCCACCGACGATGCATCCCTGTCGTTCCGTAGGGGAGATATTATCGAGGTTCTGACAAGACTGGAGACGGGATGGTGGGATGGTTTACTTGGTGACGAGCGCGGGTGGTTTCCCTCAAACTACGTCGTCACTATTTCCGACGAGGAAGCGGATGCAGCACTCTCAGCGTCGGACTACTCCCAGGGTCTACAGCAGCCCGCGCTCGTCGACACATCTGCCATCGCTGCCTCTCAGAGTACGTCGATACCTCCCAGCATGTCCTCTTCCAGCACTTCTCGATCACAGTTGCGGATGTACGGTGATGGCAATTGGCTGGACGCAGAGACGGACTTTGATTCGTCGCGGGAAGGGTTGAACGAGCTTGCGTCGGCTGCGATGGACAACCCAACTCCATCTAGCGACTTTTGGATGCCGCAGGTATCCGCGGATGGGCAGGTGAATTCTTATTATCGACGGCGGACGCATTCATCCGCTTTGTCATTTCATGGCGCATGCCTGATAATATTAAATATTGTAGATATTCTATGTCAACACGCAGACGGGACAACGCTCTCGCGACCTGCCAACAGAGACCGAGGACGACCTGTCTGAGAGCGATTTCAGTTCAGTGACTGTTCAGCAGCGTACTCGCTCTGGGTCAAGTGTTGCGCTCGCCCAGCCCAATGGCATGAGACAGACGAGCAATGGTTCCGCTGGTTTTGGTCTGCCTCGACGGTCGAACACTCCTGAACCTTGGGCACGACGGTTGGCTGACGACGGGATGTCCTATTATTACTTCAACAAACTTGATGGCTCCGTACAGTGGACACTCCCGGAGGCGTCGTCCTCCACCGCCTCATCTCGCATCAACGGTCAGTCTCGTGGAATTTCCCAGGCATCAGCCGTGGACGGGATACGAAGGCAGGAAGCTGGATCAGTCTCCAATCGTTTACGGTCAGACTCTGCAGTGTCGGACGTGCGTCGAGGGCGGAGTGGCAGCGAAGCCGGACATGCTAGCGTTTATTCGGATGATTCGGACGTGGATCCACTTGATCGACGTCCGTATCCTGACGCGAGCAATGCAAACGGAGCTCGGAATACAGAGACGCGGCTAGACCTCTCACGGTCCCGATCGGCGCTCCAGCCACAAGATTTGGGTGAGTTGACGTCTGCTGAGAAGAGTGCACACATTTTGCAGCAGGCTCTGGCCCCTCCACCCCCGGCCTCCGTGACTGAGCTTTCTGGAGCAGCCCGACAGGCTGTTGCCGCCGTTGTCGATTTCATTCAGGCTCATGGGGTTTTGGGTCGATTGCCTCAGCAGAATGAACTCGACACCCATATCGTTGCTGCAGTTGTTGCCATCCGAAATTTGCTCCTGGTGTCTTCGCCGCCTTATGGGCACATCTCCAGCAGCCTCTACCCCAAAGGCGGACCCAACCCGAAAACGAACGCCTTTATTCAGACCTTCCAAGCTCAGCTGAAGCCTGCACAGCGCAAAGTCACCGCGACCCTCTCAAAACTTGTTTTGGCTGCTCTTGCCGCACAGTACGATTCCAGCACGTCGACTGATACACCGACCCGTATGGAAGCTGACGCCGCCGAACTCGATCGTGCACTGGTCACGTTCGTTATGGAGGTACAACGGAGCAATAGCCAAGCTGCCATGCAGCCCGCCCGCGTGAGACCCACTCACAAACGGCTGCGGGCCGCGTTCTCTCCGATTCACGTTGGCTTGGGACTGATCGGTGCAGGTGCCGCGGGCTCTTGGAAAGGTTTTGGTTGGGTCGCGCCCGCTGAAACCGATGAATCGCCGCAGCGTGTTTTGGCGAATGATGTCTTGATTGAGCTCAAAGCAAGCGTTTCTCAGGTAGATGGGAAACTCATCGCTTTAGGTTCGACTCTGGCCAACCCTGATGCTGGTAAGATATGTGCCTTTGCTTGATGTGTTTGATTGATCTCATCACCTTCGTTGGCGGCGTCCCTTAGTCGCCCAAATTGAAGCAAATGGGCTGGTCGTGGTCTCATGGATTCACGCGTTTCTTGTCTTGGTGTCAAACGTATCCATTGCTCGAGCGGTTGATATCGACGGGATTAACCGGGAGGGTGCGAATGAGGATGCCTACATGAAGACTGTTCAAAGGGCACAAGTCCTCGTCCGTACTCTTGAAGCAGCGACCCAATCAATTTACGATGATGGCGCCCTTTTGCTTCTCACAGTGCAAACTTACGCATCCGCTCACCACAATGCATCTACCGCAAAGGCTGATCTGCTTGTTTCTGTTATTGGTACTCTCAAAACCAATGCAAGCTTGGTTATGCAGACCCTAGACACTTTACTCAAGTTGGGGCAGGAGCAGCAGGAGATGGCAAAAAGCGACTACACGGGCTCAATCGACTGGCGGATGTCGCGCATTAGCATGATTAACAGCAATTTGGGTCGCACCCTTCGCGAGGTGTCCGAGTTGCCGGCGGCCCTTTACGATGCGGAAGAGGAAGATGTCGTGGGCCTCGATTTTGCGCTTCGCAAACCGGCAGCGAAATCGTCTTCAACGGATCGTTCGCAAGCCCCGTCGACAATGTACAGCAGCCCTTCCCACACATCCGAATCATCTTTGGAGACGCCAGGTAGGCAGAGGGCGGGCAGTGTGACCACAGGCCAATCATGGTCTTTGCACAAGGCGGCGAGCAGCATGAGTTCGTTGATAGGACCGACGGCCGAGGTTGCAGAAGATGACGCAAGTCTCCATGACGATGAGGGTCAGTTAAACTCCCGAACTCTTTGATGCGTAGCACTTATCACTGGAAGCAACAGACGTAGAATCTGCAGCAGCTTCCTTGGCCAAGTCTCCTTCGCGCGCGGACAAACTTGTCAAAATCTTTGGTGAACGCCCAAAACATATCATCGACACCATCAATGCGGAAGCGAAGCCTTGGTATTTGCGGCCGACTTATAGCCAGACGGAGATTCTCATCGACCCCGACGGCAAGGTGCGTGCTGGGACGGTTCCTGCGCTTGTGGAGCGGTTGACCGCCCATGAGCATTCAGGTGAGCTAGAACTCTTCATCTCCCTGCCACTTACTGACAGCCCAATATCTCAGATACAAGCTTCAGCAAAACTTTCCTCTTGACTTACAAATCCTTCACGGATCTAGATACCCTATTCGACCTTCTTGTCCAACGCTTTTGGATCGAACCCCCGGATAATTTGAAACCTGAAGAGCTAGACGAGTGGACGAAGCTCAAACAGCATGTTATTCGAACCCGGTCGGTATTGACATCGTCGTACCTTTACTGATACTGAATACCCTTACAGCGTGCTTAATACGTTCAAGACTATGATCTTGGATTCTGGATTCCTCGAGAAGGAGGACATGCATGTTCTTGACCGCATGAAAGAGATGGTTTCTGGCGAGGGAGTCATTCACCTGGCCGCTGCAAAACAGTTGTTGGTCCTGATCGAGCGCGCTGTATGTTCTCAACAGCCCGCCTCATTGCTTTTTTCTGATTTTCATTTCCTGGATTAGCAAAAGGGCGACAGCGTGCAAGCAAAAACCACTATCTCATTAGATCCTCAGCCACCACCCATCATTCCCAAACCGTCGAAGAAGCAGAAACTTGTCGAGTTTGATCCTCTCGAGGTGGCTCGTCAGCTGACCATCGTTGAAAGCTACCTGTATCAGAAGATTAAGGCATCTGAGTGCCTTGTTCGGTCTCGGGAACAAAAGCCTGGCGAGAATAATGATAATATTGCGACTGTCATTGAGACCACCAACAAGGTAGACTCTCTTCTGTCATATTCATCTGAAATCGGCTGGCTCATCGTCAGTTCAGATCGCGCATTGGGTTGCTGACACAGTTCTCAGCAAAGAGGACTCACGCAAACGCGCTGTGATTGTAAAGCAGTTCATCAACGTGGCTGATGTGAGTCTCGCTGTTTTCTCAATGGTCCGCCGCTGTTGTTGCTCATCCTCAATCAGCGCTGTCGGAATTTGCTCAACTTCTCAAGCATGATAGCTATTGTCTCCGGCCTTAACTCTCCGCCAATACGTAGGTTGAAGCGGACGTGGGAGCAAATCAATCAGCGTTCTATGACACTTTTGGGAGCATGCGAAATGACGATCGATTCGAATAAAAACTTTGGCAATTATCGGTCGCTCCTGGCGAGGATAACACCCCCATGCGTCCCCTTTATCGGTACGTGAACGGTGCATAGACGTTTGGACTGTGGTATTCATACTAGTGTTCACTCGATAGGTGTCTACCTTACTACTCTCACGTTCATCCAGGACGTGCACCAAACAATGTCTCTGGGCCAAACTCTACATCTCCACCGAACCTGGTGAATTTCCGAAAGCGCCAGATGGCTGCTGAAGTCATTGACGAGATCAAGAAGTGGCAGTCAAAGCCATTCAATTTCGCCAAAGTCGATGTCATCTACGACTACGTACAGGACAGTCTGAAAAAGTTCAACGATGTTCCAGATGTCAGCGATCTTTTCTGGAACCTCAGTCTCGAGCGAGAGCCGCGCGAGCGAGAGGACGAGAAGATGGCGAGGCTCCTTCAGGAGACCGGTTTCCTGTGATCGTTCATTGTGAGGGTTTCTTTCGACGCTGTTGCTTTCCAGGATGTGTATTATCCTTTGCTTTGCGCCTAACACGGCTATGTATACTAGTCGCGGACTGACTTACTTGGATGCTCTTGCTATACCTTTCTTAATCTGATTGCATGTTCATTTTTCCAGTTTTTCCATAAATACGCTGATATCGTGCGGAGCACAAACCCTCGATGGTTTCCGTCTTATCCCCTTATATAATTTTGCAGAGCAAATAAAAAAGCGGAGTTCCTACTCACTTATTAAAAATGCTCGCTTTTCGGATTGCTTCAACTANTTTCGTTGAATCATAGCCANGAATAGGATCCGAANNAATTTNNATAANATNCTGCATATTATAATTGTNCTCGGTACTCGAGTACACTGACGTCTCTANNTAGAATACCATCTNTGAATNAANGTGGACGATCACTCGATCATTTATCCTCAATTTGCACTATCAACTCTCTTGCGCTTTCTGAGCGAGGAATTAGTTGGCATTGGAAGGGTTTTGGCCGGCTAGAACAATTTTCCATTCAGTGAATATCCCGCGGACAGCGCTGACGCTTTAATGCGGGCTCACCTGAACAGAGCCGAAGTGAATTCAACTTTAGGTTCGATGACATTGCCGTCTTTGTCCAGAGGCTTCTTGATGTCGTATACAGCGAGGACGGAGGCGATGGTAATCCACAGAATATCAAANGCGAGCCAACGGCCAGGGCACATGCTAGAAAAGGAATTGCAGATGAGCGCCGACGCAGCACTCTNTCATGAGATACACTGTACCGTCTTCCATATCCAAACGCTGCACTCGGCAACTCGTTAATACCAAGCTTGACGTTCTTCTGGGAATCCTCGAAGCGGTCGGGATTGAAAGATGAGGGATCGGGGTATGCCTCTGGGTCATGGAGAATATTCCTAGGACTTCATTAAGTTCCCTGAAATCGTGAGTATAAAATCGACTAACCAAGCATTCACTAGGACCGTCGTTCCCTTTGGTATGAAATAACCATCGTAAACATCGTCCTCGGTCGTATAATGTGCAACNCCCAAAGGCAACGAAGGATGCCATCGAAGGCTTTCCCAGACAATGAAATCTATGTAGGGCAATCGTGCACGATCTGTAAAGTCGGGGAGACGATCACCGCCAACGACGTTATCGATCTGCTGTTGCGCCTTCCGCTGAACATTGGGATGGGTCATCATCGCCAAGAAAAATGTCAGGAGAGTAGANAAATCCTTCCGGCCTGTTAGAGAATCGGTGCACATTCAGAAAATTAAAATGACTCACTGATTCTATTCCAGCTAATAACGCAATTCTTGGAAGTGAGCGAGACGGAATAGGGGAAACTGGGGGAAACTTTCACCTCCATAGGAAATTGATGCTACCTCCTTGATGAGATTGTCCTGCTCTGGAGTTATTCCCGCTCTGCTCCACTGTTCCAATTCGCGAGTGACGAAGCAAGACACGGCCGTTCCGGAGGCCTGAAACGAGATACTGTAAATGCGTAGAACCGACATAAGAATCATTCAGGAGAGACGTCGATACCATTTTCCGCTTGACCATATCATACGGCTGATTCATCATGTCCTGAGAATCCTTCCGCCATTGCTTCGCTTGCCGCTTGAAACCCGCGCCAGGCATCCAGTCAGGGACATATTTCACTGTATACATATATCAACGGCTCAAACCAGTAAAAAAAAATCTGAATACGAAATATCACTGACGGAGGGGGATATAATCCACCATGTATGTGCCGTACAGGCCTGCTCGCGAGAGCGAAGCCAANACTTTCTCGGCCAGTTGTACATACATGTCGCCTTCTTCCTGAATTTGGTGTCCATAGGAAATCTTCATGACCAGAGCAACGAGANTCCTTCAATGCAATGAGGGAGTCGACCGGAATGAGACTAGGATTTGTCACGCACCTCCGTAAATGATGTGCAAGGTTATCTGGTGAACGGTACAAGTTGCGAAGCAGCGCATGCGCTTCTTTAATGTGACTGGGCTGGTAGCGATNTGCTTCTCTGGAGTGGAAATGTTTCTGAAACANGGCTCGNTGCTTCCTCCAATTACTGCCATAAGGCATCGATGAGAAGAGCCAACCCAATCCCATTCTAGTACTATCTCAGGAACCAAAAAAAAAAACGATGATCATTCAGATGGTGAATGCAAAACTTACAATTCTTGTACCATGGGTCGGATAGGTCTAGACGAGTATTTGGCACTACGTTTGTCCAGCAGATCGTTGGCAACCTTGGCCGAGTTTAGGATGATGATAGGATTCCCGAAAGTGTATATATAGATGATATTCCCTACAGCAAGTAAGACTTGGTAACCTTGCTGAGAAAGGCAGTAAAATCAACGAACCGTACACATTCTTCCAGTCCGCATACGTGCGCCAGGGNTATGTTCCAGGCATCTTTACTCTCCCTAACCAGTTGGCCTTCGGCCCAGGAGGAAGGGAGTATCGGTGAGACCTACGAAACAAGAGATATATGGTGAAGGATACAAAAATCGCTAGGCCAATGGCGATAAGGATGAAGGGAGGATAAGACATCGGATACGAGGGAAATATTACTCCTAGCATCTCGAGAGNGGTATGGCNAGTGCTTTCTGAAGATGAATGGGTNNCATGCATGTGGGGATCAGATGCCNGTTATATGACGATAGGGACNCTGCCGCCGAACCTTCGGAACGATNCCAGCACTTGCTCAGGATAGTAAACTTGTCGCTTGTACAGGTTTCCTTCGAGTTATGGCATCGCCAGGACCTCGAATCATGCGTGCNCTATTCNAGAACCGTGACGGCCGGAATGCATTCATNCTAACCTCGTGCATCACCGTTCCACTCAGTCTTAAAGTACCCCCGCACTTTCTTCCTTGGTAAGGACATNTCACGATGAACTTTAGCCATCAGTGTTCCCTGTAAGTAGTACGNCAAGGGTTCCGACNANGTATTTGAGAGGAGGGACGCACCAAACCAAAGTGAAGAACTCATCGATAAGCTACATTCCGATTGAGACACAGAGTAGTCCCATGACCCCCTGCAGCCCGGAATTGCTCGAGATGAGTAACCTGATGCAAACGGAGTTATAAGTTGCGTGTAGGCGTCGCATATGCATGACCACTAGCTAAATTGGGTCTACTGTATGTGGCGTAGACATCGTGAAGTATCAGCGGTCTGAAAGAGCGTCAATCTNAGTACATATATGCCGCCTTAGAGCCTGCCGACGGACACGAGGAACGAAACTGACGTAAAGTGAAAGAAAATTTGAATGAATGAATATATGAAAATAGAACATGAACCTTACAATCACGATTGCGATATTCAANTCACAAAATGCTAGTGTACAAGACCTTGAATNAAGAGNAGGAACCTGATGAAGGGTGACGAAGCGAGAGCTCACCTTTTATAAGCGTCCGAATGTGAAAGTCGTAACTCGGCATTACAACNTCGCGATTGCACAACGCGCTGACCGTCTGNTCTGAGTCTCTGAGACTACCACAAGAGTAAGTNACCTTCTCGATGAAACCAAGTGTTGAAGATACCAGCAAATTTCCCAACAACACCGAGTGCCGGTTCCTGCATCTGAGATGGGNCTTACCTTTGAACGCGAAAAGCTGTCACANCACATGTCATACGGGTCGGGCCGGCGCCAANCTACCAGTACACAGAATAGCTCAGGAGAGTGACCTTGCTCCCGTCAGNNGTNAACNNNGA
>SGPL01000214.1:14068-35390 GCA_004802705.1 Bondarzewia mesenterica
TNGANNTNNANGNCTATCCATCAGAGCATAGGAAAAACTTTGTGGGGGTGCTGAGANAGCCGTGGTATACAGCGNTTAGCGCTTCGAAGGTGTCGTNGGCNNAAACCATATACNGACTGCTTGATCAGACTGACTGANCCAGCACTACAGTCAATTATACTTCGACTGAATCTTCCTCTACAGTAGATCCCCCGTGTTCCCTGTTTTGANGAATCACAATTATAAACAGAATGTGTTTGACGTACGTACTTTNAGAAGCAGTTTCGATTCCATCATCNCGGGCCATGGGATTGGTTGGGAGGACGTACTGTAGACGTACCTGATTAGAGTNTATGATTCAGTNTGAAAGTTGACATGAGTNTCGCCANGTAGGGCCATTGATTCTACGACTNAATTGACCTTAGCCAAGCGCAAGCCATGGCCAGCACGATGCAGTGCTGACCNAGGCCATNACTCATGACCTACCGATTGCTCATACATACAAGATGTATGTGCCGCCGCCGCAGTGACACTGGCGGTACCAGTAAGTTTGACAGTTGCTCAACCCGAGATGAATACTTCCANGCACTAGCGCNGCCAGCNNTAGCATTATCTGATGGTGCTCAAACATTTCNGGAANCGTGCCAGCGAATGATGTAGTTGCTCGCGCATGACCTGCCAGTGGTAAGTGCGGCCACAAAAAAATATCNCGAGCGTCAGGATGATTGGTATTGTATTGTATAGCTAGAACTCCGTTAGCGANCTGACCCGCACCTAGAATGGGTAACATNAAGGCTTTGCGGAGGACCGGGGGGTTTGCCCGGTTCCACGAGTGACAAAAGAGAGCCCANCCAAATTACTGTGTATGTGTTCCTAGTGACGGTCAGATAAGTTCGTAAATATAAAGGCTCATACGATTGACAGACCTCAAAGAATTGCCGTGCTTTTGAGTNTTCGACAAAAANGAGANATAAAGTAAGTGACATTGACTCCAAGTTCAATCANCGCCGCATCCACGTAAAGTCACGCCACATGGCACAACCCCGCGCCACAAGCCCGCGGCGCCTTGACCGCGACGGAGTCGTGCGGTTCTTCAACAGCATCAGATNACCACTGGCGGCGCCGGTGAANCCACCAGCACGCATCGATTTTTCGTCATGTCCACNGAAGACGAACCGACTTACTTTGAACGCGAGCGCGACAGGCTAGCCAGCGAGATCACCTCAGTCCGTATCCACGCCATCTCCAATTCCGATTGAGCGTTTGACACAGACTCGATATTTCCGCGTTTCGCAGGGCTTTGANGAGCTGCTTTCTTCAAGCAACGTCCTGAATCGAAAGCTCGAGGAAGTGCTCGGGATGTCGAAGGAATACGAGACCATAGCGTCGCTCTGGAGCAGCTTCCACGAACTCATGCGCGGGCAAAGGGGAGACGCGTCGACGGAGGAGGAGGAGCCGCCCGGCCTGCCGGGGACCGGTGGACACGTTGTAACACCAAAACAAGCCAGCGCACCGTGAATTTGTACGAGAGCTTTCCTCAGACTTTAAGCGACGAATGCAGGACTATGCAGGAGGATCGAAGAAAAAAAAGTAATGATGACATTGTTGAACATGATAGGTATCCAAGTACAGGGCAAATCGCAACAAAGAATGCGTCAACGCGGGGGCCGTACAAGTTGTAATAAGACTGCTCAAAACAAACCACCATTTATACATTATCTGCCCAAGTCGCGACCCAGGAGAAACCGTTGAATTCTTGTTGGTCCCGCGAGGACAGCTGCGCGTGTACAGGCGTCAGCGTTGGTTGTTCTTTCGTAAACTCTTCGTCGAAGTTGCTCGTATCGGCACTGCCACTCTAATGACGTCCAGTTAGCATTTCGCGGAGCCAAGAAGGATCGAAGAGCAACTTACAATTGTAGGGAAGTAGGGAGGGGGAATGCGTTTGTTCACAACGTCGTCAAAGCTTACATCCTTAAAAAACGGATGGCTCTTGATCTCTGCTGCGTCGCCCTTGCCAGACCCAAGTCGTCGGTTGGGATCCCGAGTCAACAGCTGCATAACACGCAATTAGACTTCTGCAGTAATATCTCGTGGCGCGAATTGTGGAATGAAGGACGCACCTTTTGCAAAATAGAAACAGCATCGCGGGGCATCGTGATAGGGTATAGTGGTTCATCCTCAAGAATGGCATCGAAGATCTCATCCTCGTCGTCTCCGCGGAAAGGAGACTGTCCCAGCAACATTTCGTAAGTCAAGACGCCAAATGCCCACCAATCGACGGCGCGCCCATAGCGTTGTTCAAGTAGAATCTATTTAAGGGGGATAAAGTTAAGCTGTTCTGCACTGCGAAGAAAAAGAAAAAGAAAAAACCTCGGGTGCCATGAACTCCGGAGTACCGCAGAACGTGCTTGTTGTCTGTCCGAACCACATCTCTTCCTTGCAAAGACCATAATCGGCTACCTTGACATGTCCATCCAGCGTCAACAGAATATTATCAAGCTTCAAGTCACTGATTGGGAACGGTCAGCATAGAAATATAGCATTTCTGGATATCAACTCACCGATAGATTATCCCGTTGGCGTGGAAGTACTCAAGAGCAAGAAGAACCTCCGATGCATAGAACTTGGCTTGCCGTAGAGAGAATTGCTTGCGTTGAATGTGTAACATGAGATCCCCTCCGCTGACATACTCCATGACGAAATAAACGCGCGTCTCCGTCTGGAAACACGAGTGCAAACCGAGCAAAAACGGATGTCGCTCTCTGGCCGCAGCCAAAAACACGCGCTTCTCTGAGCGCGTACTGATAGGAAAAGTCAACAGTGGACAATCAAGGTTGTATCTTGAACTTACCTCTCCACTTCATCATTGTCGATGATGAACTCCTTCTTCAACACCTTGATAGCATACAAACTGCTGCTGGATTTCTCCTCCGCCAACATGACCTTTCCGAAATTACCCTTTCCAAGGACAGCCAAAAAATTGAAGTCGTCCAATCCAACCCTACGCTGAGGCTTGGCCTGCATGGTACCCTGACGCTGTTGTTGCTGTTGCTGCATCTGCATCTGCTGCGCGGGGTGTACGGGCAAACGTTCACCTGGAACAGGCACCCGCTGCGCTGGCATGGGGATCGGCTGACCAGCATAGTGCTTCGGTGGAACAGCAGGAACCTGCAGCTGCGGCGATGGGCGTCCTTGTACAGGGTATCCGTCAACTGGAGGGGCATGCTCGAAGCCGCCTGAAGCAGGCCGTGCGAGTGGAGGCTGACCCATGGGCTCAGCATAGGCAGGAGTCACAGGAGGTCGAGCACCAGGTGGAGGCTGTGTGGGGAAGGAACCGGGAAGAGGTTGCTGCTGCCGCCGGTCGTACGGAGTGAGAGGCTGTTGGGGTTGCTGGCGGCCATAGGCAGGTTCAGCTGGCGGTTCGGCTCCCGAAAGACGGAGTCGGTCCATTTCGCCGGAGACGCCGGTCATGATATCGGAAGGAGGGGGAATCATGGCCTGTATACGAGGTGGAGGACGGCCTGTCACGGCTGTCTTTCCGCCGCGTGCACGATTGATATCTCTCCAATCGCGAAGGAGCTGGTTGGCAGTCTCCATCGACATACCGCAGAAATCAGGAACGAGATGAGCGCAATTGGCGTGACATGTAATATCACACTCAGTGCATCGACGAGCATTCTTACGACCAAGAGGGAGCATATAACCGCAGTGACAACACCAATTCGTGCCGATGTTGGTAATGGGCTCAAACCGATGAGGTATCCGGTGATTGATCTTTTCTTCGTCACCTTCCTACAATAACTGTTAGCGTACGGAGACGGGTAAAACATGTATTGCGTACCCCGGCATTAGACTTTGATATACATTTCGTGACAACCTTTTCGTAGCACTTCTTGTGACATGTGTATCGACAGTCTTCGCACTGGTACCCAGTTGCATTGAGCAAGAACTCGCTGCAGAAGGCGCAAAGAATGAGCTGATAGAACTGTTTCTGAACAAACTTGTGTCCGTTCATTTCGTGAACTTCATCCTTGCGTTTGCGCACAGCGCCTTGACGGCCGAGGCCACCAGGAGCATCCAGAGGACGTTTCCGGACATTCTCCTTGACTGAGCAATGCAAACATCAGACCTGCATGCAGGTGAATAGGAACAAAGAATATATGCGCTATACGGACCGAAGTTGAGATGCAAAGCCAGAGCACCTGCAGGCTCGACCGCGAACCAACCGTCAATACCGTCGGCCTGAGCAGCACCATGGAGCCCGGCGCCTCCAGGGCCCATGTTATTGTTGAAGTTGAGGGGCGTACTATAATCACCGGAACCAGTGCTTTGATGACTAGGCGCGCCAGACGGCGGCATTCCAGGAGACTTGTTCATATCGCCAGCAGTGACCCATCCACCCTGCCCGCTTTCTATCAGGACCTTCTGGCGACGGAGAGCTTCGACGAGGTCGCTGATCCTAATCCAGAGGAGGCCGATGGGGATCGGGTGCGGTTCGCTAACCTGTTTGTCATACACGGCAATTTCGACCTCGTTGGCCTTGTCGACAGTAATCTCAAAATCTTCGTTCCAGCGGTCGGTGCGGGAAGGATGAGTGCGTGCACGCGGTGTACCTTCGACCTTGAGAGAGACGTATGTATCCACACCCTGTTTCGCGGCGGAGCGAGATCGCGCGGCAACAATTGGAGCATGATCGAGTTCCCGAGCGCCTTTGATGGTGACATGAAGCTTGCCAGATAACAATTTCGAGCGAAGGTTGGCTTTCTGATCTCCATCGCGTTCTACGAGACGAGCGCACCATGGTAGATGCTGCCAAATGAAATACAATGAATTACTTACCATCTTCATCGTCGTCATCTGCGTCGTCCAGAATATGCAAATTTTTGTATCGCTTGAGTGCGGCCTGTAGTAATTGTATCTTCTTCTCGCTCTCCACACGCTTGCTCTCCGCATCCGCGCGAGACTTCTTATCGCCGTCGGCCTGGTAGAGTTTTACCATCTTGTCGATACCCTTCTTGTACTGCATCTCGACCTGAAGCTTGAACTCGAGCTGATGCAGCATGCGGGCAATCTTGGCAGTAGTGTGGGGGGTGTCTGCCTTGCTCAGATCTAAATTGGTGTAATTCTTGACTTTGGGAGCACGCTCGTTGTCTAAGGTAGCGGATCGAGACTCGGGTGAATTCAGAGCATCTAAATCTCCGGCCTGCTGAGCATATCTGTCCCTGCCTCCAAGTTGAATGGGTCTGGAAATGGGTGATGAACCAGCACTGGCGGAACCTGACGATCCACCCCGATCGTCGCGCTGAAGCTGAAGCTTGCGACCTTGAAGCTCGCGAAGGGTATCCTCGAAATAGGAGAGGGAGCGCTCCGCTTCCTTGATCTTGGCATCGTTGCGGCGAAGAACGTCCTGGTTTGACGTAGCCTGGCGAAGGAGCTGAGATGCTTCAAGCACCTTGCGCTCGGTTTGGATGCGTTTGTAGACGTCTTGGATCTTTTGGTCCAGCTCGTGAGCCTGATGAGTGTAGATGAGCTAACTTTGCAAAACGAAGGAGACGACGGGAGCGCACGGCCATCGCAATCTATTCCAGCTGAGCGACGCCCGCTTGGTGCGGGGGGGATATCAAACAAAGAAAAAAGAGTAGTGAACGGTGGACAAGAGACGACTGAGAGGACGGGAGTGATTTCCATTCGCCACATTGTACTTGCTCTTCCCTTTCCCCTGCTTTCCCACGCTTCCTGCTTTCGTTCAAATGCCCTCTCTCTCTACAAGCTCACAGTTCCGTGTCCTCTCCCAAAGCTTTTCTCTCACCGTTCATGCTGACCACGTTCTTGCCGTTGACGAGCCTTCCGACATTATTTACACCGTGAAAAATAGGTTTCCACAAGTCCTTGATGTCCAAACGACTTCCAACCTCACCTTGTCTCTCTCCGGTGCGGTGCACGCGGAAGCTGTTCCTGCACAGCAAATGGTTCAGTCGTCCGTGACGCGCCATCTGCACACTTATATCAAGGCGGTGCGCTTTCTCTGCATACTTACCGCCCTCGGAAGGATGATGCAAGTGGCTTACAGTATGTCCTCGCCATCTAGAACGCCGACCTACTAGGCTTGAGCGATGTTTCGGACGTGTACACCGACCACTCCGCTGGGATTCCAAAGTGTTGGTACTTACCGCCTTCGTGCGGTCTCCGATGACTTGATCTGTCCGCAGTTTCTCTCACCCCTTCAAGTTCTTTATATACTGGTCGACCTCCACGTGCCTCTCTTCTTTCTATTCATCTATCATACGTCTGGAAGCCTTTCGCACAATACAATCATCCTTGTAAGTTCTCATGAATTTATATTCAGCCTGAGACACGTTGCATCTATTTTAGATGGAGACATATTCTCTCCTCAGCTGTTGCTGCCTTTCAAGGCAACCTTAGACGAGGCCGTTCAGAAATTTGCGCGCATACATCTCGTCCGGTAGGTTTTCTTTACGCAAACTACCATTGGCTAGGGGCAAATCAAATTGTTCAGTCGCTACCCATTGATTTTCGGGCCGTGGCGCAAGGTACATTTCCTGAATCTGTTCGTTCAATATTTGGCGCTGCATTCTAATTCCTCACCCCCAGAAACTCGATACTGAATCCAAGTTCTTCTCGCCGCTATCTCGCACACTGCTCCACACAATTTCACGCTCTCCAAATGCCGCATTCCGCAGACAATGTAAAAAATTACTCAAAGTGAGCTCCCCTTGCACATGTTGCCATCTACCGGAACTCAGACAAATGATGGTGTTTCGAACCCGCGCATACGTGGCAGCAAATGCGCAACCAGGTCATCTGGTCGCGATCGACGTCAGCCACCGCACTTCGTAATTTCGTATTAGCGATTGGCGGAGACGATGCATCGGTAATAGAAGGGCTCGCAGCAGAACGGGATTCCGAAGAAGACGTCCTTTGCGCAGCACTGGAGCGTACTTTTAGAGCCGGCATACGTCCGCCGATATTTAAGGTTGGTCATTTCGCCAACTCGTTATATGCATGTTCACGTCCGCATCCGCTGTGCGCAGGGCATTAATGCCAGTCCGCCTACGAACGCAGATGTGGTCGATGAAGGGACGTTTGACCTCTCTCCAGACCTTGAATCAAGTCGTATCTCTGCTGATACGCCTGATGTTGGCTTGACTTGGGATGACTTGCCTATATTTGACCTTGCTGGCTCCGCTTCACATTCAGTTTCGTCTGCCTTTCGAGAGTCCACTATGGATGACGATCTCTGGCTTGGCGACGTTCAGGAGCAAGATGATCTGGCTATGAATTGTGATAAGGACGAGGACGATGTGCTTCTTCCGGTCGATCTACAGCGCTCTGAGATTGTCAATTCTATGCTATTGTCGGAAGATGAAGGCGTATCGGACGACGACGACATTCTCGCTTCCTCATCATCCTTGTATGCCGTGCAATACTTCGTAGGTCCTTTCGTCGTGCAGTATATGATTTGACGTGACCGACAACATGTCAGCAGCATATCAGTGACGATGTTCCATTTTACGGGGCCCAGAAACCTGACAACATATCAAACGCACGACCTCAAAGTAGTGCCTTCTCTACGCAGACTACTGACTTGGACTGCGTTCTTCTCGACTTGGATGATAATTGCCATCCTACCTCTGCCTGTCTGTCATTCTCCGAGGATCAGATTTTATCACCTTGGTCATCCATCTCCGATGTGAGTCACCACCTCCCCCTTTTTTGAGCACTGCCTCACTGGACTTGGGGGCGGATGTACCTAGATCGACAGGCCCACTGATTACGATTTCATTCCAAGCTTGACTCGAGAGAGCTCATAGTCAACATTATCAGAGGAGATATCTGCAGTACTCAGCGGTGAGCGCCATGAACATACGTTGCTTGCTGATTTCGTTTAACGCAGATACCCTGACTACATTTTCTAACACTGCTTTTTCAACATTCAAGCTCAGGAGCAACAACCCTCGGACAGTGGTGAATGGAAGATACGACGGCGGCGCAGGTGGACTGCGGGACTTTGCGGAGGGTGTGAAGGGTTTGGGGATGTATCCCGGCCTGTGGCCTAGCGGCACCTCGATTCAGACGCCAGGTTGTCACCAGACTTGGGCATCTGACTCCCACTGCTTCAAATACCTATCGTTTTTCGGCAGTAGATGCACAAAAAGCAAGCAAAGATAGAATCAATGTAGTCACCCCGGGAGAGATGAGAGCAGAGTATCTATGTTGCAGAAATTGCGAGAACATATGTGGCCAAAAATATCGTGGGTTCAATTACGTCATTGATCATGAATCTTATTTAAACTCCGACGAGCTCCGCCCGGAGAGGGAGTGGCGGGAGGATATTAGAGAACGAATTGAGTACCGAGCACAGGAACAAGCAAGCGACCATCATTACAACGCCTCTCATCGTCTTGATCGTTCTCAACAACTCTTTACTCTCCTCCCCTTTCTTCCCTAGCTTTAGCAATCTTCTTGCTCCTCCTCTTTTCTCTTGGCCAATCAGAGAAAAACAGCTGCGCATAGCTATCTGCCATTATGATCCCGGCAAAGCTCAAGAAGATCGACATCAGCGTGCGTTACAGTCTTTCGACTTCTCCTCTGCAGTGTCAGCATCACTGATACTGCTGTCGTTATCCTACAGAAGTTGACTGAGGAGGAGCAGAAGCTCTTCCGTCTATATGGCAAACTTCCTACTCACAAGAACATCCTCACCAAGATGCAGAAGGTATGTATCATACCCTTGCACGTCGTCTCATGAGTTATATAACTAATGCATCTCCAGGACCGTAAATACTTCGACTCTGGTGATTATGCCCTTTCGAAAGCCGGCGTCGCACCGCAGAACGCCGTAGGCACGACAATCCCTAACCCAGAGAAGTAAGCACACTCCTGCCTCGCCCCTTCCGCATGTTTCTGACAAATCTTACCGTCTTCACTTCCCTCCTATCCTCCGCCCAACTTTCTACATCTGTAGCATTCCTCACGCTTCGTCTCCCCCCAACCACCAAGGTCTCTCTGTTTCTCCTAATAGCAGCGCGACAAGTCCTGTTAGGGAGAGTGCACTAGCGCAGGCGGAGCCAGTGGAAGCTGAGGAGTGATTCTACTGTCCTTCACTCCGTCCTCACTCATCGCGCGGGATTCATGACTATGGCTATTTGTGTGTCCTCTGCATTTCTTCGCCGAGTTCGCATCGGATCGTTCTTGTTGCTTCGCTACCTACCGTTTAATGCATATCCATAACGCTTCCACACCAGTGCATCTCAAATGCACCTCGTGGTCTCTCTCAGTTTTTGGGTATGATTCCGCAGACCTCGGTTTGTACATGGGCTTGATATACTGGTCACGCGGCGGACTCGTCTTCGCTTTCGTGAACGCGCCATCGATTGTCCCGTCATCCCGTTTCGATCCGGCTCTGCTTCGTTCGTCTGTAACACTACGATACTATCATCTCCGTCGTGCTTGTACCTTGTACCTACATACGCACGTACACATGCATGCAACAAAATGCATTTGTTGGTCCTGTTCTGGTCCCTCTACGCGGGGATTCGATTTCACTTCTAGCCTTTCACTTGCAGGTTGTTCACAGGATCAGATTGGAGAAACGACTTCTTCGCATGCGCGCGCGAGTCCCGGCCGGTGTCAACTCAACAATCTCTCTTCACTATGCTGATTCAGACGGCCCGGTTGCATTTGATACAGAAACTTATCGTCATCTTCACGCTGTTTCACAGCTTTCGATAGGTGCGTACAGTGAGTGCTCCTAGACCGGTGTTCTACGGTTCTACTCTATGCTCCGTCGAACGGAACTGCGCCGTAAGGATACCCGTCATTCGATGGCCACAGTTCGAGGTGAGCCTTCGACCTTCGTTCCACATCGTACTTCAGCTCGGCCTGGGTGTCGGCAAGCAGTCCCACCAGGATCAACTGTTTTTCATCACCTTCGCCCATTGTGCATGCCTCTCGACGGTTCCGATGCTCGTACATCATGCTCAGGACTCAAGGGCTGATGCCATCTTCCAAAAAGGCGATGCTCGTCATTCAATGCGCTTGTAAAGCGGCTCCAGCTGTCACGGATTGACGGAATCGACAGTGCTCTCGAGCCTGAAAGTGCCTGTAAATTTGCGATGGTTCTCAGATATGTCACATCGAGATCGTATAAAGGTCGGTGGACGCGAGCGACAGCCCCCATACGAACAAAGTTTTGTTGAGATTCCCAAATTCACACCACTCGCATATATCCAACTCTAATGATCTTCGCGTCCGCCACCCTCGCATACATCCTCGCCGCTGCCGCGACGCTCGGACGCGCCGCATCTGCGACAAGCAGATGCCCCGCAGAGCAGTCGAATTCCTTATGCTGTCGCTCCCTCGGGAAGTTCAGCGATAATTCCTACGTTTGGACAAACATCTGCGGTATAACAGGCGTGGACCCGAACACCTCAACCGCGTCAGGCTGCAGCATCATCGCATCTTGGTACGTATACACTGAACCATCGCAGAGCGTGCCGAATGGCTTACATGTCTCCCCTTGGTTCATACTCAGTCCTACCGGTGCCATCGCAGCATGTTGTGAAACACTTATAAGTACGTGATTATCTGACCGTCGCGTACCATCGCTTGTTCTATTGTGGGCGTCGAACGTGAGAGATTAACGATCGTTGTGTATCATAGGCTGCTCAGCGAGCGGAGGCGTGGCAGGCCCTATCGGTTTGAACTGCACGCAAGTGGGGAATTGAGAAACTGAAAGGGCTCTGCACCTTCCAAGTTGGCCCGTTACAAAGAACTGTTGATGGTGCGTGGCCGAGAGTCGTACTGTGCATCATGAATTCATCTCTAAATCATCATGATATGTATCCAGATCTAGGAAACGCAAGAACAATCATTATTCGACACCCGCGAGGATGTCGCGTCTGTACATAACAAATATAATCTGCATCACGCCTTAACGCCCTCTGTGAGAATCCCAGACATGTTCATCTTTCTGCTGCGATGAGAAGATCAACCACAAGTCGGATGACCTCCGTTGGCCGCTCTTCGCACAACTCCTGGGCCTTGGCCAACGCCCCCGAAGAAATTTGTTCGTGTCATCTGACCTGTTGAGCGTTGTATCCGCACAATTTTGATCACGGTAAGGTGCCAGTAGTTAGCAAGTCGCGATTGAAGTGGACGGGAAGCTTATTTGAACACACTGTCACTGCAGTTGTCCGCACATTTTCTCAGAGATCATTCCCTTGGAGAGCAGACGGCGTCAAACGTTCAATAGCTAGGTACCATCTTGGTGCACTCGATCAACATGCGCGTCTGAAGTATCGGCGGTCGGAGAGCGCAGGTATCCAAACGATTACCGGCGATTGCAAGGATGAATACAGCGTTTTCTGCCCCGAACGTCGCTGCACATGATCAGTGGTGTAAAATAGCGAAGATTGGCTTGCCATTGTGCTTCATGCTATACTAAGAGGCTGACTCCTAAGGACTCCAGAGCAACCATGCTTTTTTGGAGTGTTGAACTAAGATTTGGTCGCATGCGGCTAGAAGTGATACAGAAACCACTCAAAAATACAATGACATGTGAATGATACACAACAACGAATTGTCCGCGAAGTACAGGCGTGTTATTCCGCCGCCCTTCCAACATTTACCGTGATTCTCGACTTCGTGGGCCCGGCTCCGTGCCCGTCGAACTTCAAAGTCGCAGAAACGCCCTTCGTCAGGAAGGATGGGTTGATCGCCACCGTATCGTCGACGACCTACAGATCCGCTCAAGTGAGCGATTTGGTGAAGGACGGGGACAGAACGAAGAGGATCAAACCTTGGAGAAATGTTTCAGCCTGCTAGGAACAATAAGGACGTCGGGAGCGTAGCCCGCAGAGTCATCAGGACACAGGTCCAGGCTTTTGGAATGGGATACGTCGAGGTTGACCTCATGCGAGAGGTCGACGGGGACTGGAAATATTGGATAAAAACTGCACAAATCATTGGTAAGGAGTGAAACTAAAGACTTGCAGGAATTCATACCTTCTCTGCTGTAACAGGTGTCGACATGTGTTTGCCATCGTATCGGTTCCATTGTCTTCCGACCCAGTAGCTATCGTATCGACCTCCTCCACACGTTTGACTAGTTCCTCCTTTCGGAGGTGGAACAGGACGTCGACGCTGCTGACGGCGAAGTTGATGCCGTTGACGGAAAATTGGCATGGGTTTGGAAGTAAAAGGATGCGCTGCGACCATAGATTGTCAGCATACGAGGCTTTCATAACGAGACGGGAATTGACTCACAGGGTCTTTAGAAAACTCGGCGCCAAGCTCGCTTTGTGGGTATACGACGTGTTGGCTGATGATATCCCGCACGCTCGGGATGAGGAGGACGAGGCTATCCGGTGACACGTCAAGGAAGTCACGCAAATTCTCGGTGAAACGAGTGAAGAACATGTCGACAGGAGTTTCGTCAATATCGCCAGATTTCAGCTGTGGGTGATTTGAATCAATGAATGGACCGATCTGTGTTTGGCAAGCTTTTAGAACAGTGCATGATCGACGAATAATAAAATATGCGAACAAGCAAAACAAGTGTAGGTTTTTGGGATTTTATAGATTGCAGGAATGTCAACCAAGGCTGGTATCGAAGGTCTGCATCAGGGGTATATGGCCCACTTGCGATAACCATGGAAAAAGATGTATCTCGCGAGTCTGGCTTCAATACGCTTGGATTTGCATGTGACGGCTTCAGCGGCGGAAGCTAGAAACCCACTTTATCAATTAAGATGTCTTAAAGAGCGGAGAAGGAGCTCAAGCCAACCGTAAGGATCTCGCTGGCTAGAAACCAGCCTCCACCCCCATTCTTCCCCTTCAAAGCTACAATGGCTCCTGGAAACAAGCCAAACCCACTCATCCCCTTCAGTCCTGATCGGACCTTAACGTGAGGACCGAACTTGAGTGGCACTCTGACACCGGAACCCATCATGCGTGAGGATTCCAGGCAAAGACTGGCTTCGTTCAGCTTCACGGCACCAGATGAAGACGACTCCGAGTCAAGGGTAATACGTCCTACGATAAAAATTTCATCCTGGTAAGAACATGAGTTGGATATAGGTCAATGCGGAAAGCAGAGAGCGCACGTCTGTTGAAGCCGAAGGGTCGCCCAGCTCGGAGATCCCGTAGTGCTCCTTGACTAGCTCGCCGAAATCGTCAATACGATCGTCCAGCACTATGTGGAATTGCGAACTTTTTTAAGAGAAAAGGTCCGTTTCATGTATACATCGAAACCCAACAAACCTTCACTACGCTCCGATATCTTCTCGTACATGTATCTGTCTATCGGTCAATGTGGTCAAGTCTGGCTTCGGAAAAAAATAATGCTATGTCACTTACAAGAGTGTTTTCCCTTCGAAACCTCATCATCCTGATATTGAAACGAGACTTTGCTCGGTCCCGCCCTCCTGTTATCGCTCGATGATGCAAATCGATCCCCAAGCGCAGGCTTAACCAAGCCGATTTCAGGGAAACCTGCATTTCGTCGAGGTGCCAACCCAAGTATTCCAGCACCTCTTCCTCTAACCGCTCGATTTAGATCGGGTCTTTTACTAGAAGCCTTCGCCGCCTTGGTGAGTTCGCTCTGCAAGAGACTCCTGATGGCGTGTACGGTGTCCTTGTTGATGATCCTAGCACCTGCAGCTGAGTTCGAGATCACCAGCGATTCCCACTTGTAGTAAAGATCGATTGGGCTGATATTAAATGTTTTGCAGAGACCGGCACCTGTGAAGACGCGTCAGAACGCGTCGCGACACGTGGACTTCGCGGCATACATTGTTGGAGGAAAGCATCGTCAGATCCAGGTGTTGTACTGAATGCTGAAGCTAATTCTTCTGTGAGGTTTGTTATATTGGACGCCGGTTGCATGTCAGTCAGCAAGGACGAGAAAATAAGAGGGAAGGGATGATGGAGTGATGGTCGGACAGTTGTGCACTGGTGGTGGTTTGGAGGAGGCTGCGTGCGAATCGATTCCTCGTGCGAGACGCGACGGCACGTGCCACGCGCGACCCTCCGTGACGGTCGTGACTTACTAGTAGTACCTTTGTTCTACCTACTTCGCTTCATATCCTGCCTCGCCCTATTACGATCACCATTCATTTAGAGAGACCTGCTGGACGTGCATGGCCCGTTGGACGGGTAGGTCTTTGATCGCGTGTCTAGTGAGATGAAGCTCATACGGTCAACCAAGATCGCTTAGAACCATACCTGGACTCTCCCAGCCCAGAAGAAATTTGGACCGATGATGGAGACGGTGTACAATGGCCAGTGGAAGGCATTGTGGGGGAAGAGATAAATATGTATGGTCAGCGCCGGTACGTCATCGCTCGAAAATGCTAACATTGTCAGTGTTGTTCACTAGTTTCCAAGATATGAGGTCTGTGTCAAGTGCAATCGCCATGAAAGGCACATCCTGATACAGCACTGTAGGTCCGTTGGTCTGGCTGGCAGAGAAAGGATGAGACCAGCACAACTTGGGAGAAGCAGATACCCGACATCCCAGATCTCATTGAGAGATGGAACGTGAAACTCGAGGACCAACGCCATTTGCTAGCTGCTGAGGACGAGACCATCCGACTTGCCCCGCGTGTGCTCAGACCCGTGTACGACATGCTGACCGCAGAGAGCTCCGAGGCCCGGGTGGAAAAACTACAGCGGCGGCGCCGGTCGGGCAAGAATCCGTACGCGAACTGGGACGACATCGTAACACAGGCCCACACACAGCGCCAGGAAGGTGAGCAGCGCGACAGTGATGAACCGAGGCCGGTTCGAGCGCTGCCTCGGCGAGNGCGCACCAGCGCTTCACATATTTCTTCTCAACCCAGTTCGAGCGCACCGCGTTGGAGCTCCGCGCGGGGTTCAGGTGCACCTGTTTCTCGATCCAAGAGAGTCATATTGCAAGAGAGATGGAACAAAGTTATTAACAGGACAGGCGCTGCGCCCATCCACATAGTCAATGACGTTGATGCTGAGGAAATCCCGCAACTGCCAGAAGACTTCCGATACATGGAGACAGGCTACGTATAGTGAGTCTGTTTTGCTTGATGTGTGGAGTAGTCACTATTGACCAATCTGTTTTAGCCCTTCTGATGTAGAACAACCAGATCCGGGAGCACTTGTTGGCTGCGACTGCAGTCCTGTTTGTGAATCTGCCGCTGATTGCGAATGCCAGAAGGTGGCAGATCCAGGAAGTGACGAAGACAGACATCCAGAATATGCCTATTCATCATCGGTAACCAAAACTCTTCGCAATCCCTACTCTGCCCTCGCACATTCGACGGACTGACGCCTGCACAGGGTTTACTTTTAGTTGACTTGCCAAGGGGTTTTGAAGTTATTGAATGCAACCAAGTAGGCGGTTCATCTTTCGCATGTGTATACTGACTTATAGCATCCTAGAACTGCTCTTGCAGCAGTAGATGTCGGAATCGTATAGCCCAGAGGCCACGAAATGTAGCGTTGGAGGTCTTCAAAACACAGATGCATGGATGGGGTGTCCGCTCGCCGATTGCCATTCGCAAGGGCAAAGTTCTAGGATACTACACCGGGTGAGTTTATGAAACTTTTGTCTGCAAGTCGTACTGAACGTGTGCACCCACAAAGTGAACTTATGTCAGTACTGCTTTGACGTTCTGAATTCACTTGTTGTCAGTCGAATAATGCGAACTCTCTCAGCCATCGCAAAGCAGCTGAAGAAGATGGCATCGAGAAGACCTATATTTTTGATCTTGACGGGCGGGAAAGCAAGGAAGACGACGAAAATGATTTCAATTTTTTCTCCGTTGACGCGTATCATCAAGGTCGGTCGTTCACTTCCATATGTTAAATAGACTGAGTGTCTAAGTTCTTGGTTCCGGTATGGATAGGCAACTGGACACGATTCATAAAGTGAGTCTGCCATGTGGCAGAGATCTCCAATGTTTAATCACTACGATCTAGCCACTCCTGCGATCCGAACTTGCGCGTTTATAGCGTCATCTTTGACACAGTCCCTGAGGTAAGTTCCGTGCGTGTGTTTTTGGGATGGATTTAATCATTGCTATTGCATGCATGTAGATGAACACACCCTACCATGCATTCGTTGCAATCAAGGATATTCCCCCGCACACCGAGTTGACGTTCGATTACAATCCACAGTTTGACGAGGAGTCGCGGGCGAAAAAGCGCAAGGGAAAAGGAAAACTGAGAGATAAACTGCCGCCAGGTGCGATCGAATGCATGTGCGGAAAGGATAGCTGTAGAGGGATGGTTTTCATCACCTGTCATTGATATTCTTTGTGTTGTTAATCCGATATGTAGTATGTACTTTATGATCCTCGGAACGTTCATTGAGTGCTATGATTCACTTTTTTTTCAAGTTGTCGATCAAATGGTTACTTAGGCTATCTTATCTGGAGTAACACATTTTCCCGATGTAAAGTATAGTTTGAACAGGCACGTAGCATGATTCCTACGGTTTCAGCGAGCCATACTTACATACAGTATGTCGAGACGCTGTTAACTGGGACTCTTTGTCGGTCACTTTTGTAACTTAATTCGTACTTACTCGGTTTCCTCTTTGGGACACACCACGTGCACTGACGTCGTCTCATAGGTCCCGCTCCTGAGGCCTGAGCACTCGTTTTGTCCACTTACCTTCTCTATCCATTTCTCTACCTCGTTCAAATCATGGGTGACGAAGACAAACGATCTGACACTAGACATCATCACAAAAATAAGGGCAATGAACATGAATACAAGTCAAAAAAACGACACCGACACAATGACACCGAGGAGAGACGCAAGCACAAAAAGCGCAAGGAGAAGTCGGCGGACAAACTTGATATAGTGGATGACGACCCGAATGACGAGGACATGTGGGTAGAGAAGAACATAGACATGGAAGGGGAACGCGTATGTCCATCGTATCAGTTGCTGTCCCTCAAGTTCGACCCATCCCTTATTTTTAGCTGCTTGCAACTGATATACCAACTGCTGAAAGCCTCGACTTGACTTCACGTGCTTACACTAAACCCGAAGATCCACCCCTGCCACCTTCTATTACGGCAGAATCCTCGTTGAAGCGCGATGAGTGGATGCTGGAGCCGCCCCTCACCAGCATCACTGTGCCCTCAGAGAAGTTGCAAATACAGCTTCCAACGGGCGATGAGTCGCTAACGGAGGAGTATGGCGAGCCATCTCAAAACACGCGGCACCTTAAAGGAGGCGTCGATTTCTTCTCGACTCTCGGGTCGGAGAGACCGAAAAAGCCTCAACCTAATCGTCCAAATCCTGACCAGGTCAGTTTTTCAATTTTTGGATTGTCGTATCATTCATTACAACTTAATGTACCTTTAGCTTTCAATTAGCT
Source organism: Bondarzewia mesenterica (assembly GCA_004802705.1). Taxonomy (NCBI): domain Eukaryota; kingdom Fungi; phylum Basidiomycota; class Agaricomycetes; order Russulales; family Bondarzewiaceae; genus Bondarzewia; species Bondarzewia mesenterica. The sequence goes on from SGPL01000214.1 coordinate 31,437, forward strand.
CCAAGGAGCTGAATACCCAGCTGAAAGAAGGTAAATCCCCCCGTGGAATACACTGAACCTCCAGTTGCATCCAAAGCACCCACTCCAGGTGGCCCCGGCTCGCAATGGCGCATGATGCGTCTCCGACGCGTCTACGAGACGGCAGAAGATGAAAACCGCCCTCTTGAAGAAGTTGCTATCGACCGCTTCGGCTCGTTAGAAGCATTCGAGCAGGCGAAGGAGGAGCGCCGCATCCTCGACGAGCGGGAGGGACGTCGGGCGGGCAAGGGGAAGGTTCGCGAGAGGAACCGGGATAGCTTTGGGAGGGGTGGAGAGAAGGGCTTTATGTTCAGCGATATCAGTGGGAGTGGGACATCTAGTCGGAGTTCGAGCTTCAAACGGCCTGGCGGTGTCGAAGGCAGTGGTCGTTCAACACCGACACCGTATGTTGCTCCTCCAGCGCGTCAGCGGTTTGACTCTTTGCGTCTACCATCGCAGGCTAGTACTCCCGGTTCCCGGCCGCATACACCCATCCCATCCGTCATGACACCGCAGATTGCATCGTCTTCGAAAGTGCGGTCGCTTTCTCCTTCGTCGCTCAATAAGTTGCAGGCCAAGGTCCTTCGTGCTAAGCTCACGAATGCGCCGGAGGCTGAGTCGTTAGAAAAAGAGTATGAGGAGGCGTTGAAGAGGGCGAATGGAGGTGATGACGGCCAGGATGGTGTACGAACGCGCGTTGAGGTTCTGCCTACACTCGATGCGCGGGGACGGATGTATGATGTCGGACACGGTAAGAACGACGGTCCGCTCCCACCTGGAAACCGGAAGAAGAAAGAGAAGGTCGGTCGATTCTTCTGTCAGATCAGCAACATTGTTTACGGATTCTGTCCAATGCAAAGGTTGAGACTCGAGATCCCAAAACGGGTGACATTGTACGATACAATGCCGATGATGACACTCAGACGCTGGGAGATCTGCTCAGGGAGGAGAGGTTCGGTGCTGGTATTGCGGACCAAAAGAACTTGGACATGCAGTTTGCCAGGTCAATTACGACAGACGGCGGTTTCCAGGTACGTGTGCACCCAATCAGCGACAGCAAGAAATTTTAAAAATTGTTTTTAAGAACGACCTAGAGTATATGGATGACAACGCTGAGCGGCTGGGTCGGCAGAAAATGCGTTCGGATGCCATGAAACGCCAATTCGCCATCAACGGTCGGTTTTCTTGATGATTGCGCGGCGATGATCTAAAGTTCTTTTTCAGACTACAAGCGCACTCAGAAAGCTCTAGCATCATGTCCATTTTGCTATGGAGAAGATGATTCTCTTCCTAAGGCTCCTGTGATTGCACTGGGCACGAGAGTTTACTTGTCTTGTACGACACAAGAGGAGCTTGTCCCCGGTCACTGCCTTATCGTCCCAATACAGCATCATTTAACTCTGTTAGAGGGCGACGACGATGTCTGGGACGAAGTGCGGGTGTGTCTATGATGCTAATTTTTTGCCCTAATCATTTCTCACAAACAAATTGATCCCAACAGAATTTCATGAAGAGCGTGATGCAGATGTATGCGGAGCAGGACAAGGGCGTAGTCTTCTACGAGACAGTCATCTCTTTGAAGTGGCAGAAACATTCATACATCGAATGTGTACCTGTTCCTTGGGAACAGTTCGATCTCCTGCCCGGTTATTTCAAGGTGAACCATCTATTGATGTGTTGCTGATATTCTTGAATTGACCTTGTGTCCTGTAGGAATCTATTATGATGAGTGAGGCGGAATGGTCTCAACATAAAAAGCTTATCGACTTCTCCGAGCGTGGTGGCTTCCGACGGATGATGGTTCCTAACCTGCCTTACTTTATGGTACAGTTTGATTACAAAGGCGAAAAAGGGTACGGACACGTCATCGAGAGCTCAGGTGGTGGCGGCGAGGAGGAAGAGCCGATGGATGAGGGAGAAAAAGGCGGTGGAGATTTTCCTCTGTGCGTGTCCCCGAAACGAAAAGTACGATGTCGATCAACTCATTCAGGTTCTTTGCCTAGGTTCTTTGCGAGCGAGATCATTGGCAATGTGCTTGACCTCGAACCGCGTCGATGGCGACACCCGAGGCGGCTCGATTTCCGACAGAACAGGGAGCGAGTGGCGAAGTTCAAGAAATCTTACGACAAGTATGATTGGACGGGTATGATTGGGCGAGGATGATGTTGTAAGGGAGTGACTGTGATCTGATCATGGTATTTTTTGCTATGAATCTGTACTGTAAGTTATATCATGCTCGGACATATCCTCGGTTTCTGTCTGGTGGTCCCTTGCAATTGGGTAAAATGTATTATTTCCGACACGACTCGTTCCGTTGTACTTACGGGGCACCTGCTTGCAATTGAGCTGCATGAACCTTCGGACATACAGTCCGAATTGCTCAAGCAAATGGTCACCTGCTCTCAATCGGACCTACTTGCTCTCACCATGTGCATGTGCATGATCACCTGAAGCCAGTTTGGTATATCCATACAACTTGCTTTTCAAACTGATTTTTTTTCCAATAAATTATGGCGCATAGGTCCTCAGTTTCTCTCCTGTTTCGCGGAACGAGTCTGAGTTTATCGCCACGGGTTGTCATTGATGCAGGCTTGCAAGTGCGGTGGTCAGCGCGACGTGCCTCTTCCGTGGCTAGTCAGGAAGAGCCTGTTTCTCTCAGACGTTCATATCTATATGGTTCGTTGATCAACGATGATCGCTATTTTCCTACAACCAGACCATAGCAGAGCATCTCATGACCCTGTACAGTGCCCACGTCTTCTGAGCGCATGCTCAAGAAGTCTCTGACCACCAAGTCAGATATCATCATTTATGACTTAGAGGACAGTGTCGCGCCGTCCGAGGCGGACAAGACGAGCGCACGAGAGAGACTGACGGAATTCTTGACTGTACGTCTCAGCGTCATCTTCGTCGTGCGCGTCTAGCATACTCAAATCCATGTGACTGGTCAGAAAACCCCAGCTCACCTTCTTCCCCGCCCCGAGCGCATCGCGGTGCGCATCAACTCCACCGGCACGCCGTTTTTTGAACGCGATATCGACCAAGCAGTCAGCATCTCTTCCCAACGGCTATCTACGCTCCCTTGATTTTTCTGCTAAATACGCTACATCCACAGCTCCGCATCCCTTCGATTCGGACGTTCATCCTTCCTAAGGTGAACTCCGTGCAGGACCTTCAAACGGTATCGAGCGCAATTGCCGTAGGGGGCACGCGTGATCCCATTCGACTGGTCGCGAGCATCGAGAGCGCGCGCGCACTATGGGGTATAGGAGAGATTGCCCGCTGGAGATCCGGAAACAATGCCTTACTCCCCGGGGGCGGTCAACTTGTAGCGTTGTTGGTAAGTGCGCTGCGACAGGGATGGTTCTGTTACGATTGTTGTGCTGATGCATATTTGATCTCGTTGGATGTAAGTAGTTCGCAGCAGAAGATTGTGAGCGTGTTTCAGGCCGGATGGCAGCGTCATCCGCATCCCGCACTGAATTTCGAACCTCACTATATTTTCACAGATTGTGCTGATACCGCCATCATTCGAACATCCTCTCGTACAGAACTTCTGTATGCCCGGTCGAGGATATCAGTTGCTGCGCGAGCATTTGGTCTCGAAGCTATCGACATGGTGCGTACTATTCTTCCGCATGTCGATGTCAACGTTCATTGCTCAGCAGGTGTGCGTGAACTACAAAGACCTCGATTACTTGAAAGAAGAATGCGAAGATGGGAGACGACTAGGTTTCACTGGGAAGGTACCTTGTATCTCAACTGTTCGATCTAGGTCATGAGACTCACGCANGGTTCAGCAAGCCATTCATCCTACACAAGTAGATATAATCCAGTCCACCTTCGTCCCGACTGCGAAAGGTGCGTGCATCTTTTAGTTCATCGCTCTCATTCGGACGCCAATCATTCCCGCACACGTCCCCAGAAATNNNGCGC
>SGPL01000215.1:1854-51844 GCA_004802705.1 Bondarzewia mesenterica
CNNNANNNGATNANNNACATCAACTGCGANTGCCCANGCACGCGATCCGACATCCCACCCACAGNGTCACNNTCACCTTGTNAAGCANGNGNGCGNNNAGATGTGCCCGATCGATGTCCCAGCATCGNTGGCTGNTTATGGCTAGACACACACAGACAATCCANGCCNTNGACGACGTGATCAAAAATATAGTCGATCATTTCGACCGGGAGGTCCGTCAAGGAGGAGATCCTACGTTCGGTATCATGCTNGAGCGCGCTGTTTTATGAGATTCCNGAAAACCCGTCANTGGTCGGTCCTGCTGTATATAATACTCGTGGTGGTTCGGTTGACACACGCACAAAAAAGANGCGGGGGAAAGAAGGTGTTGATCGGGATGGGAGCGCGTCGGAACGAGCAAGCTGGGTGTCTTGGTCTTGGTCTCGGACGCCCTTGCCCCTCGAGAAGGGCAGGAACGTGAACGCGGGAGGCNGGAGAGCNCTCANCNAGAAATGAGGTGTGGTGTCGAATGAGCCTTCTCCCAACTTTCCCATTGAGACCTTCTCGCGTCGATCGAGGTTGATGGGAGTCCAATATTGACNCATGAATGAATGAAAACACATAATTCAAATGATGATAAACAAGTGAGAGCGGTCGGTCGGTCAGTCGATAGTCGTGACTGTGGCCCACTTGTACAACGTACCGCAGCTGTACATAGCCTTATTTATGGTACACCTATCATAACATGGACAAGTAGATCATTGCTATGATACAGGACGCNTGTCGTGATCGGAGACGCGACGCGACAGATTTTCATCATCACGGGGCGTTNTTCATCATCACGGGACCCATACTAGCTGAAGCGCTGAAGTCAATTTCAGTGAACAGGCTGAAGGAGTTCGCACTGNCCAGCTCGCAATCCTTNCGAATATCCTGAAAATTATACTATACAGCGGTGCAACTGCGTACACCCACCCAGACACAAACCCCGTTACATACAGTAGGTACACAAACACCTAGCCAAGAATAACACAACAACAACACAAGAAGAGGGAGAAGGATACACACAAAAAAAAACNACACCAACGACAAAATAAATACTTCCTGGAAACGAATACCAGNCACGAATTCTANTCTNNATCGGATCTAAGTAGAGCGACAAGTTGGATCCCTGCCNACCACAAGAATCGAGGACATAGCATCAGTNCACCNCGACCTCGAGGGTGACCAACCCACCGCCTCCNAACNCNCACTGAGNTGCGCGGNATGCATGAATGCGCGACTCGGATCCATCCCAACTTGAAACTCGTGCGTAGCGTCACGGCGACNTCCTCAAAATGGAGCGGATGTTTCACTTCNCTTCCGATCCTAAACGAGGGATGGCCGCGAAGGATGTGCGTGTGAGGAAACTGAAAGTGGAGATAAGCCAAGGAACGAGTATGTGTNGAATGGAGCCANGATNGGANAAGGGACATCGGCGTGCTGTGCGGAGGAAGAGAACGACATAGCGATGATATCGAGGGCGAGAAGAAGGATATGGAGGATATGCGGGGGCTGGAACTTGTGTTGAACAGTCGGTTGTTATACAAATAAGGGACAGAGAACATCCGCATCGCCATCCAAGAAGAGGGAAGGAGTAACGACATCCATCGAATAGGTTTCAGACAGATAGCCAAGGAAGCCAACGCGATGAACGACACAGATAACTCCGGCCTTCAACTTTTCTCAGATAGTTTTGGATCCTCGGTATTTTGAGGGCATGAAATGGCAGAGGGGGTCGGGAATAATAATAGTGTGGTCCGTCGACCGAATCTGCGCGGATACGCTATGACTATACAACGCACGGGCGTCACGGCGAGGCGAGACGATGGAAGGGAAGAAACAGAGCATGAAGGGAGCAAAGCAGACGACGCGGAGACACTCCGACGATCTCTTCAATCAAAATCCATTAATTGAAGCCGTCGAAGTGTCCCTTCAGAATCCGCTCGCCCATGGGTGACGGCGCGCGTCGCTTAAGGTCGTTGGGCCGTCCAGCGATGGTCGTGGCGCGGCGGGCCTTGCGCGCTGGAGTCGCTGAGGGCAGCTCATTGCTGGCGGGCGGAGAGACGGCAGAGGAGGGCGGTGTATTCGGCTGCAGTGGGGAGTGTGGTCTCATGGATGTAAGGATGGGCTGCGAGGAACGTTGATGAGTACAGTGTGCCTTGAAAGTGGGACTGGATGACGAGAGAACTCACTCTGGTGAACCCACTGCCGAGGGAAAGACGCCGAAGGACACCAGAGCCTCGCTGCTGTTGGGCCTGCTGTACCTCGGGGATGGGCATAGTTGGGGGTGAAGATGCTTGTTTGGCAAGGCGAGCGTTGCCAGCCCATGCCGAGTTTGCGCGGCGCCCATTGAAGGTATGGGGCACACTGGCGTCAAATCCATCATCATCTATATATGCAGACCAATGACCATCAGCATCAAGAAGTCGATGTGCTATGAATATACTAGGATCATACCCTGGATTACAGGAGGCGCTGCGCCCAAACCCGGAGCGGTGCGTCTGAAGGGGAAGGTACCGTTTGGCTTGGTGGGAGAGGTGCTCATGAAGTAGGAGAACAGTGGGGATGTCGATGGAGAGGTTGAGGAAGTGGAGATCCTGGGTGGGGAGCGGTCGAGTGGAGTCTTGATGCTCTGAGGCGAGGTTGGGGACCCGTCTGAGGTTGACAAAGAAGGAGCTCGACCGCGGTGTGTGGGGGAGTTACCACCGATGGGGATGGGGTTGGAGGGCTTGAAGGTATTGTTCTTGTTGTTGGTATTGTCGGTGGACATGGTTGGAAAGCGATGAAAGTATGTACGGCGGGGTTGTGTGAGAGAGTAGAGTGAGGGAGAGGGAAACGAGGGGAGACGTCGTCAGACATGAGGGTCTATATAGTCGGATGCATGTCGACATCTAAGCCCGCTCACGTGGTCCTGATTTGGAGTGGGTTACGTACGAGCAGCAAAGTGGGGTTTGAAATAATGAAGTCGGAGATCAAGTCGTCTCTTCTTCAACTTGCACATTGACCGTGTTTGCATGCCAACTGCCCGTCGACGAGTGGAGCCTGGATGCTTGGATACTCTACAGTTGCATTCCGGTATACTGAGAGGGTCGAGGTGAGGTGAAGGGACCCTCAGCACACGGAGAAAGTCCTACGCCACATCTCAGCGAAAGACCCGGGCGTGCGGCGTGCGTGGTGAGTACCTTACCCCGCATTTTGAGTCCAAGTTACTCAGACTCCCTTGCCCAGCTGCACGTGCACCCTCCAACGCCGCAAACCTCTTTCCTGTACACCATCGACGTCCTCATCGACCTTCACCACCCCGTCTGGACTGCCCAGAACACGCCCTGTGGTTGTATGGAGATGCGCACACCCATGAGTCGCTTTTCGCCGAACTGCTTCGGTCGACGGCGCAATCCACTTGCCAAACCCGGCAGAGTCACTCCCACACCTTGGCCCATTCAGTCTGGCTTGCTCTCGCCAGTCCCCACCCTCTTCTATGGGCTCGACCTCCAACAACCAGCACGACCGGCTCATCACACCTTGCGACAGCACTATACTTACGTTGAAACCGCATGCTCTGGAGCGCACCACTCAAGGACGACGGAGATCAGCTTTGCCTAGCTTTGCCCGCCATTTGTTCGTGGAAATCTGGCGCAGTCCTGCTCTACTCCACCGCGACTTGCCGCCGGTCACCAAAGGGCACTAAACCGATTTCTGCCAATGCGCCTTTGTCAACTCGATCCGTCATCGCTCATCCAAATTTAAACTTACAATCCATCTGACTCACCCCGAGACGCCTCTAGTAAGTTAGCACTTTTCACAGATACGCCGCCGTGCCGTGCCGTGATCGTACACAGTGACGGTCGCGCGCGCGCGCGTTGCGCCTTAGACAACCATTTCAACTTGTCGACAGTCGCGGTCTTTGGACGAGGACCCTAACGCTTGTAATGGAAACACGCAAACGCGCAGCGACTATCTTTCTCCTGGAATCTTCTTCTTCCATTGACTCTGACTGTGTCGTCACATCGGAATCAATGAAAGGCAGATCATACTTGTCCCGAGGAACTTGAAATGTCGCGGGCTGGACCATTACTCATCTACTTACGAACAGGATGCAGGATGATGCAGATGGTTGTTCTCGGAAGCTTGAAGCTCGAAAGGCTTCGTTATCTCTCCTGGGTCGAGAGCTCGCGTTCTCTATTTCTCCGTCTTGCCCACGGATTCAGAGTCGGCATGGCCAACGAACAATCTAGGACCATGCCGCTAGGATTCTTCCGACGACTCCACATCATGCAATTATAGGATGCGTGTCGGTACTTTGCTTCAATTTTTGCGAGCATCATGATGGTTCCTTCTCCAGAGCCCAGTTTCCGTCCGAGAATTTCTTGCAATGCTAGTCATGTGATAAAAACGCGTCGCGTCACGTCTGTTTCGATCATATTTGTACATGTTGTCGTGTCGGATTATCGAACGGTCTTTCTTCTCAGCCTCACTGAATTCATCATCACCATCTAATCTATCACAATACCATTACTACCTCAATAAAATATTATGGGTCAGTATTAGATTATCATCGACTTCGATCGACGCGAGAAAGTCGATCTGGGCAAATTGGGAGAAGAATTGTTCAGCACCACACCCCGTTTCTTGAGCACAGTTCCCCTGCCTCCTTGGATCAAGTTCCTGCGCACACCAACAACGTGAATTCGGCCTCAGGCCTCATCTCTTGAATTTTACCCGACTTGTGAACTGGCTGATGTCTGGGTCACGGTATCCCCGCATCGCAGTACTTATACTAGAAGGGAAAATCGCGTCGCTTCAAGGACATTGCTGACTGACATCCCTGTCGAACTGGCGGGCCGCATCTTTGAGCACGTCATCATTTGATGATGCTTTTGATGGTATGAGTCTGGCAGCTGGCTGTAAACAGTCAACGGTGCTGGAATGTCGGCCGGAAATATCTCCTTGCAATCGTGCTCGACGCGTCGACAGTTTGGGCGGGATGCCGTGTTGCGCGCGTGAGCGACTACGATGATTTGAAAGATCCCTCATTTCCGATGGATTCCTTGACCGAGGCGGAAAAACAAGAGTTGCAAAAGGGGGCGAGCGATGAAAGTGACGGCGAAGAACAAGAGGACACTGCCAATGACAATGACAATGACGCGAAGAAAAGGCGCTCCGTCAATACGTACGGTCTTACACGAGCAAAATTCTACGCTCTAAGGAAAAACATGGACCCTCGTGCTCCTTCCTCAACAAAGGATTGAGAAACCGAAGGATCTCATCAGCGGAGAGGTACAAGTCCGCGAGTTGGCATCCCTCACGAGAGTCGAGCGAGGACAAGGACAAGGACAAGAAGATGATTCGCATGCTATGGTGCTCCGCAACCTCACGCAATGCGAGGACGCGTTGATCGAATGGCCACGGACCAGCCGGAAGGAATGGCGATTGGACAGGGTCACCTTCGGTGAAGTGCTCGTCGCGCGCACCTGTCGGTCTACCGATCCGGACATCTCGATGTTCTACGATGGAAATATCCGTCAGGGAGTCTGGGCGGGCCACCGTTTCGACAGAGTATGCGCGAATGAACTGGAACTGCAAGTCAAGGATACCAATACGGACGGGGAGTGGACGGTCGTGAGGCTTGAGGACGAAGTGATGAAAGAGGTTGCTGCCATCTGGAAGTCATAATATACGTACCAGTTGAGCTTTCGTGCATGTCGTATGAACGTACTTAGAATACTTAGAATAACAGAGGATTGGAAAGAGGATTCGTGTGTCACTGTAAATCGCCATTGATATCGATGAGTTTTGGAGGACTTAGAATTCTGAGGTGACGCAAATGTTGAACGCTTAGCGCTTAGCAGTCGCTGCTCTGCCTCGAGCTAGCGAAGATGACGGTCCGGGAGATGTAGAAGATAGGCGATAGGCGAAAAACCGAAAGATGGCGTGCGAGAAACACAAGGAAAGCACCAGGCTAATGAGCCTATCGCATACAGACAGTGGCCTATGGGGAAGCTGGGCCACCGCCATCTAAGTAGACAGTAGTAGACACACGACCCTGCTTGTCTTTGCAATCCGAACTTCGGAAGTCGAGCGTCTGACGCAACGCCGTGAGGAAAGAGAGAAAGCCCTAATTAGATACCGTCAGTCTATTGACAAACATGTCTTCTGATAGGGCATAACGCCAAGTCGTTTATGAGCAAGACAACACTCATCTGTGCCTAACAGACGGTCACGATGCTCAATACACTGGCGACATGGACTGCCATCGGGCGCATTCGCCGATAGCGACAGTACCACGATCGTGAGGTCAATAAGCGACGGCAACTAACAAGCCAGAAAGAATGGACATGAAGGTCAACGGGTCCACGCCATTTTCAGCTTGCACCGTTCGCATATCGGAAAAAAAGCGGACGAGAATGAACAAGAAAGCCTTCAAAAGGTACGACTATCGGCGTATAGCCTGGTGAACTCAGTCGGAGATCGAAATTTGAATGTGAATTCGGGCAGACAAGGCAAAATAGAGAAAGGAAAATGGAAAAGACGTAAAAACAGCGCGCCCTCGTGTCCCGCCATGGCGGAAGGCTCGTCACAAGCGTGCAAGGATCCCGACCCTGCGAAGCGATACATGCTGTACGTGAGCGCAATTTGCAAACGAGGAAGGGGATTCGTTCCCGATGGTGGCCAGCGCCATCCCAGTTTTTCGAAAGCCGCATCGGTTGGCACAGACATTTTGCTGGCCATGCATGGCGGGACTGTCGGGGTTGTAAATGTACGAGGTTCGTTTTGGTGGGCTTACCTCCGGTATAAAATCTGGGCAGAAACCTGTCCAAGACCCATATCTCCCCCAACGCCCCCAACAATAAGTACCCCTCAGCCAACTTTTCCATCCATTAATCCCATCTCACGATGCAATATTGCGACTACCGAGACCGAATGCCAGACACATATCGGGTGCGCGACAACGGTGATGATACGGCACGCCGTGCCACGGGCAGTCAGCCATCGATGACAGAGACCAGCTTGGAGTTGAATCTGACAACCGAGCCAGAGCGTCCAGTTGCACCGTCCAGAGGTTTCCGGGCATTTTCTCGAGACTACGGACCGTCGCTTCTTATTCCTATCGCGGTGAGTATGTATTGTATGCACACTTACTAGCAGTCTCGCTCATCACAAACACAGAACAACGGTAGACGCGTCATGCACCCGCCATACTACGCAGATGAGCGGCATGGTGTCGCAATGATGGAATACCCACGAACCTTCGTGGTTATGTACCATATCCCCACTGCATACGGTATGTGTCCTCAAACCTACTTACTAGTCACCGCGCACTAACATCATCGCGATCAGCAACAGATGTCGCGCCCGTTCCCGGTGGGTACCACCCAGCATATCGTGCGGACTACCTCTACCACCCAGCCGATTCCTCGTCGGCGCCACTGCCATCCATTTATGGCCCAATGCGAGAATACAGCACACGCCATCATCCGAACCTCCCACCAGCGCACACCGCACCGCCGCCTCCCGCTCCCGAGCGCTGGGACACAGCGCGCCGGTCGAACAACGTGGCCGCAGCCGGGCTGGAGATGCGTAACGATTATCGGAGGGACGAGATCCAGGTACCGCGATTCAGAGTCAAGATAGAGCCTCGTGACGACGACGGCGTACCATCGTCCTCTACGACTAGGTGGTCGAGGACGTCCGGAGTAGACGAAGGCGAGAGTATGCTCCGGACTGGGGAGCAGGATATAAGATACCTCTCCCCATCAAGATCGGGATTCCAGGCTTGTCAGGAGCGGGAGGTACAATACCTCTACCCGCACCAAGAAACATCAGAGGGGAGCGCCGAGAGAGAGAAATCCTTAGTCACTCGCGCGCTGTCCCCGGATACTGTTCAAATGTCAGCGGGAGGACCGAGCACCTCTGGGCCGCCGCCGCCCACCATCACACACGAGACCGCCAGCGGATCGACGGCGACGACGACGAGAGTGAAAAGGAATGGCAAGAACCGGCGCAAGATACAAGCTCCAACTCGATGGTTCTGCCTATATTGCAAAAACGACGACGGACGACCCTGGGACTTTACCAGGCGTACCGACCTTGAGCGCCATATGAAGTCGTTGGCGCATGCGAAGCCATCGTTCCAATGCCCTTATTGCCCGCTAGCGCTCACGCGCAAGAGTACTTTGGAGGGGCATGTGGAGAGGAAGCATTGGTATGAACTTGTGGAGAGTGGCCAAGCTAGTACGAGTGGTGCGAAGCTGGAAGACTTGGATGAGAATTAGAGGGGAGTGCGAGGCATTGGGACCATCGGTCATCTGGAGGTTTTCATTTGGCACTAGTCAGGACAGGATGCACCAAGATTCAAATATTCACTGCTTGTTTGTTTCTTCGTCGCGTTGTGCGTCTGACCTTTCATCACCACTCGCTCGCCTTTAGCATCCATCACGTCGACGACCCTATTCTGTTTCGTCTTAAGGCTAAATCGACGTATTTATTGACAGAATACATATCATGCACCTTGTCAGACTAGTTGACCATTCCTCTAGCGGATCGTGCTCTTGCCGATGCCATCGGTCTTGACTTTCCTGCTGCTTGTGAGATAAATTGTAAGGATATGTAACGAGAACGCAATGCTAGCAGCCATGGAATGATGGACCTCGCACGAACAACGTCGCGCTGTCACGGAAGATAGCATACAGAGCGGGAGGAGCAAGATGAGTCGGAGATCCTAGTAGTGGGAGGCCTAAGTCCCCGCGACTCCGGGCCGGGAGGCCCACAGGCAGCCTGTTGTAGCCTGTTGTAGACACTGCTTCAACCTGCGTGTTTCCGGATATCCTACCACCACTAGACCTCGTCATGCGCTTCAAGGGCCGGGCCCTTCGTACCTCAGGATTCTCTTATCTGACGAGCTGACGGGCATGGAAATGTGTCATGTCGGTGTAGAGGTCTTCGCTCTCTTTGCTCGAGTCTTTTACCTCGAGTTGCTACTATATGCACTCAGTCACTCAGCGTTGCAGTGTCCGTACTTGCTTAAACCTTTCTCTGACAGCGGAAGCCCCAGACATGCAGTATTCCTGTTGAGCCTCCCGTTTTCGTTGACGCGGATCCAGAGGTCAACCACGACAGCTTTGAATGTTTAATAGCGGCTCAAGGTGCGATCATCATCAGTTATCACCGTCCGTGCATGTTTCTCCCTTTCCATGGAGGCGGATCCGGAGGCAATTTGAATATTCATAGTGAATCAAGACGCAACTGAAGTCGTAAGCACTTATCCATACTGTATCTCCATGTTCATCTTAGTCTGCCTGCGCTAGTAATCATAGCAGGAATTTTCAGATTTTTCTGCAAGGCGCAGGTTATAGGCCTGTCATTCCATCTGCCTCATTTAATTCAGGATATTGCGTACGGATCCACCTGCTAGTGTGAATCATGGTGACTCTACGACGGCCGTCGCAATTTATCCAAGACGCTCGCTAATGTTGTTTCATGAGCTCATGGTCCGAGTCGCCCGCATCATGGCACGCACGAAAGAGACCTTAGGTTTCTGCTATAAAATCCCCTCCTGCATACGCTTCTCCATTCACACTCACAGTCTTTTCTCACTCACTTCATCACACATTCACTCATTTGCTTGAATAATTTGCTTGAATAATTTGCTTGAATACCAAGTCGTGAGTCCACTATATATTTGGTTGCGACATGCGTTGACCATGATTCCTCCATCCCAGTCGCAACTCCTCTCTTTAGGTAGTAGCATTCATCTCGGGGTTTTTCTTTGCTTTTACAAGTCTGAACATGTCCATCGCATTGTGGGATCGCAGCTGAAGATTTATCATCATGTTCAACAACATTAAAGCCATCCTTGTCGGCTACGCCCTCGCCGCTGTGGTCGTCGCCGGCATCCCTACCCCCGTCCCTGTTGAGAACGCCGTTGTCTCGTACGTATACCACCTCTTTATTGACAGCCTCGTCTCACAGAGAACTGACTCTGTTTCTCTGCGCTCGCACACCGACAGGGCTCGCGATACCGTCGTGAACAAACGCACGGACATGCACAACCGAGATCTCTTGAGCCACATCAAGTCAGGTTTGGAGAACCTCGGGGTGAAAGACTCTGCGCAATCCCTCAGCGATTCGCTGAGTCCGCGCAGTGGTGTCGCAGTGGATCGGGGCCTCAGTGGCATCATCGGGAGCTTGGGTGATGTCGTCGGGAGGGTTGCAATTTGAAGTGCAACTTTCGAATTCAGTCTGGCGTAGTGTCAGAGATACCCAATATTTTGACCGTTGCGTTCGCGATCCTGCTTTTTGTATGCCACCGTTTTGCATGTACGGAGGTCGCAGTTCCGACTCGGTTTCGAGTTCGGTGTTGTTTTAACGTTGTTGTTCGGAGCCCTTTTGGTCTTGTTCCACCTTGAAATTTCGGAAGGTCGACTATTCCTAGTCTCCTTACATTGTTCTGTAATTTCCGTTATAATACGCTCTTTTCCCTGTTCACGTATATGCAGCTGTTCCCTTTGAACTTTAGCCCGAGAGATGTCTTGTAGGGCAGGCGGAACTACAGTAACTGAAACAACTCGACGTCAGCCTTGCTGAATCCGCGCGAGTTCTAAAGTCATGTCGCCGGCAACCAAGCAACCTTTGTATCATCTATAGGCTTGCTCCCATTCTTTGTCCTAACCTTCTTCCCCGCATCCACCTCGTTCGTCACTATATACACTGCATGTCCCTTGTCCAATGCATGCACGGACGAAGGTGCTCACTCGTACATCTCCCTTCCCCCTATCCCCTCCTCAGGCGCGTCTAGTCGACCAGTCCGAACCGGGTACTTATAGTTAAGTGTTGAGCGTTGAACAGTCGAGCGGATGCGATGTGGATGCAAGGCAAGTTGCCGTCCTCGATGTTCGTGGGTTGATCCTATTCATCTCGAGTGTGCGTTCAGGGTTGCTTGCGCTTGCGCCCGTCTACCGCGGCGGGGCGCGGAGCACCGACGATGGGCATCGGCCGTTTGGCGAAAACGAGTTTAGTGCGGATCACCGCGGCGATCGCGTACGAGGTGGACGTAAAGGAAGAGGGAGAAGAAGGGGGAGAAGAGCGGTGGAGGACTGCGAGGGGTTTTGGAAGCGTGATGATTTTGCCTTCAAGTAGGTTATGGCCGATGCGCAGAGTAGGTTTTGTCTTGATTATTTGAGGTTAGATGTTTATTTTGGGAATATGGAGGGGGTGAGGGGAAGGAGACAGAAGGGAATGGATACCTTGTTGTCAGGAGAGATGCAGAGCGTGCCAATGGTCTGGCCTGCGGGGTCGCCAGAGGTCTCAAGGTCGCCTTGGAGCTCGATAAGGACGAGCTCGGAAGACCCGAGTTTCGCGACTGTGGGGGGGAAGTTTGGGTTATTGGAAGACGGAGAGGGAAGGGTTATTGGGATTATCATTGTGAGCCACAAGCTTGTGCAAGCGTGCGCGTAGCACGAATACTTGGACTTGTTGATGGGCGCGGCGAGCGAACTTGTTGAACGCGTCTTGAACGCGTCCCGTCACATTGTCACACTGTTTACGCGTGACGTCACTGTGACTTTCTCGCTTGAGTTCAGCGTCTTCACGATCATGAACGCAGACTCTTATCACCAGCTTGCCCACAATTTCCCCAACTCCATCGTCCTCCCCTCTGGAGTTGAGCTTGAGACCACTTTTACGCCCGCTCCTTTTTGCCACGATGGCGACAACGCCGAGAGCAGCAGCGTTAAGCTGGCCGTGTGTCTGCACCCGTGGTCGCGCCTGGGCGGGAACATGAACGATCCGTGCGTCGCCTCTCGCTTATTAGCGCTGTCGCCACCCCATCTCGCATTGATATCCTTTGGTTTCGCTTTTGCACCCGCATCTCACGTCGTCTAATTTCATCACACGCACTATCACACGTACACACAATCTCTGTACTCGGTGTTTCGCATTTCTTGGATGCGCTCGTGATGTGGTCAGGCTCCTGGAATCGCTCGACCGCCCGCTGGCGCTCGAGCACGGCTTCCACGTCTTGCGTTACAACGCGCGCGGCGTCGGGCGGTCGTCGGGCTCCGCCTCCCTCACCGGCCTACCCGAATCCGAAGATCTCCAAGCGCTCGTCCAGTACGCAATCACGAAGCTCGGCACCGTGGACGAGCTCGTCCTCATCGTATGTCCTTCCCCTCTCTTTGCGAACCGCATAGAATTACTGAAACTCAAGTGATATGACACGGCACGCGTGACGCGAAGGGATACTCCAACGGCGCACTGACCGTGTCGCTACATCCACCGCTCGCGCTGCCCGCGCGCACGACATACGTGCTCATATCATACCCGCTCGGTCCGCGGCACTTCCTCACTCTCTTCAAGTCGGGCACGTACCAAGCGGCCCTAGAGCATCTACTGAGCGACGAACGGGCGAGGGTATTGCTCGTGTATGGCGACCAAGATCAGTTTACAGGCGCCCAGGCGTACGAGGCGTGGGTCGCGGACCTGCGTCACGTCGTCGACGCAGAGGAGGGCCAAGGGGGAAGGGAGGGAGGTCGAGAGGAGGGCTGGGTGGCAAGGAGGGTGAGGTTCAAGTGCGTAAGCGGCGGCACGCATTTTTGGGCGGGCGATGCGCACCGGCGGTTGATGTATGCTATCAGTGCGTTTCTGGACTGGCAGTGAAGCGCGGTCTTTTTTTTCGAGCGAGCATCGGTATACCCTTGTTTCCCGTCTTCTAGGGTCTCATGCGATGTTGGGAGTGATATTAGTTTTGATCTGCGCGGGACGCCGACCGGCAAATGCGTGCGTGTGTTTGAACTTGAAGAATTACAACTTGCTAAAACACCGGCCCGTACGTCCTTTATCTATTTGTTACGTACGTCTTTCTGATGTTATTTCTGGTTTTTATGCAGGATTTCGGTCGTGCGAAGGTCGCGTCTCATGCTGAGAACGCATGCAATGCTATGCTCCTCAATATGAATGTCGTCGTGGGATGATACCCTCAGCCAAGTTGAAATTGCCTGTATCAAGTGTGCGGTTCCTATCACGCCCTACCTGGCATGGTTGGCTTCCCTCTTAGGACGATTTCTCTACGAGGCTGTGCATACACGTTTGCACTATATGTTCATCTGTGCTTTATATAAGTAAGTGATTCTCCATGTCCGTTTCTTCGGACGGGTATGGCGTGCTCAAGGCGTCGTTGTGGTGTGTACTGGAGCTGTATGTTGAGGTGCTTTCTTGCGACATGAGCGTTGGGCGTTGAGCGTGTTAGGTTCTGTGATCGATCCTTCTCTGGAACCTGATCGCATTGAAGGGAGCTTTGTCGTTCCGCGTAGCCTTTTCTTTGCTGATTATCACGTTTGTGCGGGTATCGTTTGACAGTTCGCCGTTTGCGTGGATGTTCGGGCATAGGGTGCTCGAACTTCAGGTTTCATCGTATTGTGCTTCTGGAGGATGTCTATGCGGGTACGCGTTAACTGCGTTGCTCAGTAACTTGGTGCCTTCGGTTCCCAGCTGCACGTCGCAGACTCGTCCCGCGATACGTCATTGACTGTGCAACTATGTACACAAAACTGTGTCTTGCACATGGTCCGCGTCTTGAATACATTGTTGGTAAGTTTTCATGTCCTCCTTTCGCATACTTATGTACCGAATTTACTGACATGAGCGCGGACGGTATGACTGTACGTCCAGATATGACGCAGCTCTCGGCATGTCATGTTGGCTTCCAATCCACTTTGTCTGATCCACTGGGTGGTGTTACAGGGAATATCAGCAGGACACGCTTATGAGTATGCACAGCCTTTTAGCCCCCCACGCTCATTTTTTCGGCATAGTATCCCAGTTTAACCTGACTTCTGGTCTTGTGTTACTCAGGTTGGCACGCACGCCGTTCTATTTGGGTGTTCAAACCTCAATATGGGATGCGGGCTGTGCAGACGATGAGTTTGTCAGACTGTATCAACGTGCCTGTGGTGGTATCTTTGTCCTACACGACCAACTCACATGCACGATCCTCCCAGTCTTTCTTTTTGTGCAGAATGCTCGTCCATATTCAGGCTAATGCTCCAGCAGGGCCGTCCCTTGACATCGAAAAAGTGTCCATATCTGTCACGATGTGTTCAATCATTTTCGGCCCAGGGAGCTAAGGATGCGCGTCCTTGTGACCGTTTGGAGCTTCTTCTCTTTTCGTTTCTAGAATTCTATAAACGACTCTTTCTGGCTCTGGCTTCATCGAAGGAGGAGGCTATGCGATTCACTTAATGCCGATCCCTGTCCCAGGGATTTATTCAAGCCGCATGCATTGAATGTGGGGCAGAGGGGATTGCCCTAGCTGTACAGTGCTCTGCAACGCTTCTTGCGCAGGTGCTGTTGAGTTACTCTTCCATGAGAGCAATGTTCTTGAAGAAGTAATGAGTGACATAGATAGGGTATTCCAACGCTGTCATCGTGTTGAAAGGGTGATCACACTGCTACTATTTTATTTTATAGACCTTGACAGGTGATGTATCGCCTTTGAACAGTGACAAAGCGTCCGTGTCCGTGATTGTGCATCTGCTGCACCTCACCAGGTATGTTGATACTATCGCAGAAAAATGTTCTTCAGTGCATGCACATTTGCAGTAATCAGCCTATCAGCGGACAGCAGGACCGGCGCGAGCGCGCAAAGCCTGCGCTGAGTGTTTCACCGCATGTCGCGTCAGTGGTCTCCGTGATACCTCAACGCCTTGCCCCCTTTCACCCAATCAAGTGGGTGGCGTACTTGTGATAGTTAAGGTTTGTGTAGCGGAAGCGAACCCTTTTCTGTTGGTGCATGCGGATACCTGCAATCTTGATGCAGTGCAACAGTGGATCACGATGGGTCAGGTGAGCAGACGCGTAGGTGTTTGTGTACCTGTCTTGATCGAATCGTTGTATGCACTCCCCAAAAGCAACCGGATGGTGTATGAGCTGTGCACGAGTACCTTGTGGGTGCAGCAGTGGAATTTTCTCAACTTTAAAGAGGATGGCACGATCGCGCTCCTCGGATTGGAGCTATATGGGAGACTACTTTCTCTAACGGGCTTTCATTTTAGGCTCCTTGCATCCCGGGGGAATTGTTCGGCAGGAGCTCAGAGCTCCCTTTTGGCTTGCGTGGTTGCCAAACAAACTTCCTGTGGAAATGGATTCATACCCTAATTGCACTTCCACGCTAGCAGCAGCTCATTCAAAGCTTTGAATTGAGTAAATCAATCTAATACAGGGACTATTTCAGTTTGCTCCCTACACAGCCTTGATTCACAACATTGATTAATCCTTCAGAATCACACGACTCTGCGGGTTATTGCGCGCAGAAACATCATTGCATGACCGAACTCTGGCAAGTTCTGGCATCTGAAATTTAGCCTACTTATTTTCAGTTTGGACGTTCGCATGAGGTCCTCAATCCGACATTCTTCCTAATGTCTTTTTACCCTTCCATGCAGTTACTTGAATCGTAGGCTACCCGCAAGGCTACGCATGAGAATCTTCGATATGACACCAGAAGGCTGATGATTAAATCTCAATTTACGTAAATTACACCACAAATCAAGTTGCTGCATCTCTCCCAGTGATCAGCACGCATTATGACGATTCTCGACGAACTGTAGTGTCAGTTGAGTTTGCATAGTCGAGCTACCGTGACGAGTTGCGCGAGCAACAAGTACGTTTGTTTTTGAATCAGACCAACAAATCGAAATCTCGCCCGGTAGTGTCGTTAAGTGTCTCGACTGACCATCTACCTGAGGACAGACCTTTTCAAGAGCAAATCTGAGATTTTTCTCTCATACTAACAACTGTCCTTGCTTCACCATTTTTGATCCAATCTGAAACTGATCTGACAAGAAAAATAACTGAATCTGGTTTCCACCTGTATGGCCCCGGTCATGGCCGGAACGGAAACATGCCGCGGACTTTAAAATCGAACTTTCAATGCGTTGATGTTCAGGCGCCCACATCACCGCGACAAAATATGGGGATAATTCATTGTCGTCTTCAGGAATGCTGCTTACTTGTTTGACATATCATCTTATTCTAAGCCCCCCCAGAGACCCTCAAGCCCATGGGTACCCGCGCCCGCCACAACATCGGGAGCCTTAGTTGGACCGCAGGTAGATGAAGTCATCAGACCAAGGTGAAGAGCGTTCTCCATTTTCTGAGCCGCATGCATGGCAGTTACCTGTACTAGGTTTCTAAATATGATAGACCGTGCCCATAGATCACGGCTCATTCATTGCATTGCCTCAGCCTAAACCCTTTCGACCTCTGCTCTCTTCCCAGCTCGTGCTTGTGAGCATTGCCAGCGATATCCCATTCAAAAATTCCATTCTCGTACCTTCGAAGCGGGATGATTCTATCGGATGTAGTCAAGACGCATTATGCGAAGTCCTGGACCGACATGGCTACCGCGGGAAGCTGTGTTCATTCATCACAGTAGACATGGAATGGCGAGATGCGTTCTCAGGACGCATAAGCACTTAGTAGCAGTGCTCATGTGCGTCTTCTACTCCATTTCTCAACAATCGACTTGGGTGCATCTTTCCGGTTGTCATTCATAATCAAGTCGGTTACTCCCCAAGAGACTGGACCTACATTCAAGTTGTGATTTTTTTTTTTCAACCATCACCTTCACGAAATCATCACGAAATACTTACATACCTCTTACATGTGGCAGGGACGCAATCCTTGGCAGGTCGTTTTCCGTTATCTTCCAACATGCTGAGATCCAGTCCCTCCACATAGGACATTCGACCTTCCCATGTTGGTGTGACGAGGCTATGCAACCCACGCTATCGAGGCGCACCGGTCCGATAATCCTGATACATGAGCAATGGACTCGCACGCGCCCTATGTCCACCTGTGCCTACTTATTGAGCGAGATACCAAGCCTGAGAATCGTCATTCTGACGGGGACGAAAGGAATGTGATGGAATAAAGAGGGGAATTGAAAAGCTTTGGGGACTTGAATGACGGTATGTTAGGCAGAGAAAGGAATCGATGAAATTGACACTTTTTATACAGAGCGCCCAGTACCTGAAGGCCTCGGCTCCTGGGTTATGCCAAACACCTTTGCCTTTTGTGAAAGCTTAGTACAATGAGTACCACGATATCAAGCCTGATATCTAAGTTTAAGGTAAGTAGAACGGCTTTGGGGGGAATGACACTGTCTCCAACTATTTCCCACTGGCGATTTATAGAACGATTCAATCAGCCGCCAGCGGTATGCGTGTGCACCATCCGGCGATTGTGAGATCATCATAACGTTAAGATTCGGATAATTCAACATATCAGCCTGAGATCAAAGGCAGTGCAAGTTACCTACTGCATCTGGTTTTGCCCAGGCGCAGGCACTAAGTATGCAATCTAGGGGTCAATACTCAGATACGCCAGTTCGCGACGTAGGGAACGGAAACCTCAGAACGGAAGGAGTGCTTGCATGATTCCCGTAGGGCAATGACGGCTTCCATGTGAGCAGTTGCGATTAGCATGATGTCCTGGGATAAGCCTGCCATTGCTGACCTCGGAGATGCTGTTGACAGAACTGGGAAGCGTAGGCATGGCACGGAAGCTAACTGGGGTACATAGTCGGGGAAGATGAGACGATCAATGCTCTGACGCATCGACCGGTATTGGAGCCGCGCTATGCACCGCGACCTTCCCGCCTGGAAAGCTGCTGTCTTCCACTCGGAGATGCGGGAACGACGAATGTACATGTTGCCGCCTTCATTTATCTACGTTACGATGTCCTCCAAAAGGCCTCGTCGCGCTGAATCCTGCGCGCCCCAGCTGCGCAACCGTTGCGGGTCGCAACTGAGTCCCCCCTCTTCCCCCGAAGCGGACAGGGACCTCCCGTTCTCGTTCCCCTCAACCACCCCTGATAGTTTATAATTTGCCCTCGAATCCGCTGCTGCGCGTCATTATGCCGCACATGCATTTGAGCTGGACCTCTCCCAGGAGGGGCCCTGAGGGGCCATCTATACCCGTTGCTATGATACTGCGTATGCCTGTGTAAATTTAATTGTCCTCCTTTGTCCTCCCATTTGAGGGGACTCAGAGACACGTAGAACTCACGTCATCCATTCGGCATCAACATGCCGCTCATTGCCACTTACCTTGCATGCCGGTAACGTAACTTGAAGTGACTGCAATGACTTGGAATCAGATAATACAAGCTGCCTCACCTCATGCGCCGAAACGAAGACAACGAACCCTGCGCGTGTCGAGCATGAGACGGAGCGCTTGTGATTGTAGTCTGCATGCCGGCTGTATCTGTGTACAATGCTTTCGAGGATCACGACCGGCACTGAAGGCGCTGCATGTACCTACATAAAACACGCGCACGATCAACGAGGTCACAGCCGCAGATTGTGTTCCGTAAACAATGAACATCCTGCGATCTCTTCTAAACCGCGCCTTCAAGTAGTTCTTGAAATAGGAGACCGACAAGCTGGCTCGTACGTGAACGTAGAACACAGATCAAATAGTCTCAAGCGCTTGTCTGCCATTCGACTAGCGCAAGGATTGAATCATACAACTTACCGAAAGATCAACTGGCGGGGATGATAGAAGCGCTGACGAGCAATTCTGACTCGAAGACGGATGGGGGTGCAACGTGGGAGACCAGAATCTGAAGAGAAGAGCGGTACGAAACGCTGATAAGATCATTGGGCGCCTAAACGGCATGCCTACGAAGGCAGGAGCGACACGAGCGGGTGGTCGGTCGCCTAAATATCTAGAGCGCACGGAGAATTCGTGAAGATCCAATTTCTGCCTAAGTTGCGAAGATAAAAACCAACGTCACATGCTGCTGGCCTCGTATACAAGCTTAGCGGGAGAAAAGAAGGTCAGGAAGCCGCGCGGACCAGTACAGATAGCGAAGGAGATGAAGGTATGGCAAGATGCGGTGGTGATGGGACAACTGTGGGTATACTGAAGTCAAGTTATCATGTCAGATATTATACTGCGACTCAGAGTTGCCGGAACGACAGAAAGCTCACTGAAGATTTGGGAAACTAGAGGCGAATGTCGTACACGAATCTGACACCAACGATGATTGAAGGAAGCAGGGCGATCAGAAACGTGCAGTACGTCAGAGAGCATGATGGATCTTGTACATGTCTCGCTTGTGTCTCGCGGCAGAAAACATATGAATAATCACATGTGTTTCAATCGAGCGGAGCCAAGCCTGACAGTGGCACAGGGTAGCGGATGTTCTTCCTTAAGAGGATCTCTGAAATCCTCGACTCAGTATTGCCTTGAAAGGATTAATGGGCCAAGTCCGAGATCGCAGGCTGCGAGAAGCGATGACACGTATACAAGTTACGCAGCATAGCGGGGAGAAGTCGAGCTATGGTCCGGAGAAAGAGTTTTCCAGTCTGACGAAAAACTGTCGAGAGCAGTGTTAAGATGAAAGCGCTAGTACGTAGGCTCCGAGAATGAAGCCCGAGAGGCAACGGATCTCTAGCGCGTTCGCACCTCTCCAGACTCCACAGACACAAGCCAGACCCACAATGAGTGACTTTCGGCAGTGGCGCGGCGCGCGTCATATAAGGTGGCAGATCCAGATCGGCGGAAATGTGATCCAATGATGAGAGACCAGAGCGGTATTCGAACCCTGACAATTGCTAGCGTTGGTTAGAAGAAAGCGGTGGAGGGAGGATGAGCATGAGAGGAGAGGAAGAGAGGGGCCCGAGGGTCGACCGAGGAGTAGCCAAGCACAAGTTTGAAAACAGGGACACAGATAAATTTCCTATTTTGAATATACACAGCCTCGTACTCACCGCCTCGCGACAAGTCTTCTCTGCAGAAATTCTCGAACTAGCTATCCTTTATAACGCGACACACGCCTGTTGCATGTTGGCTTTCCCGCGTCCCACTCCATTCTCTCCGTTCTTCTACTCGTCCCTTCTGCTCTCATGGCACCCAGCGACCAGGAGGTGCCTCAGATTGCAATTACTGGTTCGACAGAGGACTTTGATTTTTACCCCCCACACGATGGCAGCATTCCTTCGCCAGTTCCGGATACACTCCACCAACCGTCTTCCCCACACGCAAACCGTGCGCGGTCTCCTTCTGAACCAGGCTTTCTTTCTCTCCCCACACCCATCCTGAGAGTTGGCAGAAATTCTATAGACGGACCTTCATCGCCCACGCCATCATCATCTTCTGACAGATCCGACTCGCCTTTTCAACCCCCACCCTCGCCGACACTTTCCGCGCACTCCAGCACGTCCGTTCATTGGGCGACCTCCACTCATTTACGTGAAAACCGTCCGGAAGAGCACGACGGAATCTCGTCGCTTGGCCTGCTTTCACCTCCTGCCCGTAGTCATCGTCGCAAGGGTAGCAATGCTACCCTCACCAGCTCGCTTAGCGGAAGCGAAACCGAGCCCGATCATGGCGGTGAGCCGTCTAGTATTACATTAACTCCTCTTCTATCGTCACGCTCCGATGCCGCGAGCACCCTCGCGTCGCCAACACATACACACGTCGATTCCTCGTCGGATGCAGATTCGCGTCCCCCCGTCGCGCTCGTCGAGCTTCGTAAAGAAGTTTCACAAGTTCCGTCGCGCTTCGCGCTCTCCAGACGGTTCGGAAGGAGACGATGCGGACACGGACGGCGATACGAGCAAGAAGGGTAAAGGCAAGAAAAAAGGCAAGAAGCGCGAACTCGAGCGTCCCACCCAGCTTGCTCTCGAGCAGGACGCGAATTCCGATCCCGCGCCATTTGCATTTAAGCCTTACCAATTGGCGAGTCTGATTGACCCGAAAAGCATCGAGGTCCTTGAGGATTTAGGTGGTGTCGAGGGCCTCCTGCGCGGCCTCGGCACGCACCGCACACAAGGGCTTGGTGCCGCCAAGGCGAGTGCCCATGCGCAGAGCCCACCGTTGGATAAACTATCAAGTCGGAAGAGTAAGGACCTCGAGGAGGGTCCAGATGGCGAGAGCTTGCCGAATATTTTGATCACGACACCTGCTGGGGAGATGGAAGGACTGCGGAGTGTGACGAGTTTGGGCGATGTTTCGAACACTGTAGGTGGGCCCGAGCTGAAGTCTGATGCATACGCAGCGACTATGGAGGTGCGCAGACGAGTTTACGGCGAGAACGTGCTTCCGATCAGAAAGAGCAAGAGTTTGCTATTGTTGATGTGGCTGGCGCTAAAGGACAAGGTTCTGGTGCGTAAATTCTTTCTTTATTCAACCGTTTTAGTTCAATATTCTTAACTTGCGCTATGCAATGTTTCATGTAGATTCTACTTTCGGTTGCAGCGATTGTCTCGCTCGCGCTCGGTTTCTTCCAAGATTTTGGAACTCCCCGCGATCCTGACGAGCCTCCGGTGGACTGGGTCGAGGGTGTCGCCATCATCGTCGCTATTGCGATCGTCGTAACAGTCGGCTCCGTCAACGACTGGCAAAAAGAGCGGCAATTCAAGACGCTGAACGAGAAGAAGGAGGAACGGTCGGTCAAAGTCATTCGCGGTGGCGTCGAGCAACTTGTGGATGTGCACGAGATTGTCGTCGGCGACGTCGCTTTACTAGAACCGGGAGAAATCGTCCCCTGTGACGGCGTCTTCCTCTCTGGTCACAATGTTCGGTGCGACGAGGCGGGAGCGACTGGAGAGTCAGATGCCATCAAGAAGCTTTCGTACGAGGAATGCATAAAGCTTCGCGACGAGAGACTATCAGAAGACAGTCCAGATGTCTCGGACACCGAGCAGATTGGAGAAGAAGGCGCCGATAGAGGAGATGCTAAGAAGGTTCGCCCATCTGGTATGGATTTGTTGGGACACAAGGATTGTTTCGTCGTCAGCGGCAGTAAAGTCCTCGAGGGTATCGGTTCGTATGTCGTCATTGCTGTTGGCACCAAGAGTTTCAACGGTCGGATCATGATGGGTTCGTGTTTTATTTTACTGTTGTTCTGGACGGGCGAGCTAACCGCCCGCGCTTTGATTTTGTCTGCTAAGCTCTTCGTACGGACGCCGAGAATACTCCCCTTCAGCTGAAACTCAACGACTTGGCCGAGCTCATCGCTAAACTCGGCAGTCTGGCAGGTCTGCTACTGTTCACTGCCTTGATGATTCGGTTCTTCGTCCAGCTCGGTACTGGTGTTCCAGAAAGGCAAGTCGTATTAGGACTGTCCGTCTAGCCCCCAGCTGACCAATTACCTCTGTCAGAACCAACAATGAGAAGGGTATTGCTTTCGTCCAAATATTGATCATTGCTGTGACTCTCGTCGTCGTCGCCGTTCCCGAAGGTTTGTTCATCGTGTTCTTACATGACATTTTGGATATTGAATTGTGCGCTTCTCATCGCCAGGTCTACCGTTGGCGGTAACGCTCGCATTGGCGTTTGCTACGAAGCGGATGACAAAAGAGAAACTCCTCGTTCGGGTTCTGGGCTCCTGCGAAACCATGGCGAACGCCTCTGTAGTTTGCACAGACAAAACTGGCACACTGACTCAGAATGAAATGACCATCGTCGCGGGGTCCATCGGCGTCCACGCCAAATTTGTTCGGCAGTTCGAGGACAACAAGGCGCGTTCGAACGTCGAGGACATGAACAAAGCGAGCGACCGGAAACATGTACAAGACTTCTCCCTCGATCAGGCTAGGTTGAACCAGGTCTTGTCGCCACAGCTGAAGGATCTGTTCAACAGCGCCATCGCAGTCAACTCTACCGCGTTCGAGAACGCTGATGCGGTGACGGGCCAGGTGACGTTCGTCGGTAGCAAGACAGAGACGGCACTGCTCAAGTTCGCGAAGGAACTCGGCTGGGCGGATTACAAGGAAGTCCGGGACAGTTTCGAGGTCGTTCAGATGATCCCGTTCTCGAGCGAACGTAAGGCGATGGGTGTCGTGGTGAAGCTGGGCGATAGTCGGTGGCGGCTGCACATCAAGGGCGCCAGCGAGATCGTGACGGCGAATTGCACGAGCCACGTCGTCGTGCACGAGAACACCTCTGAGTATGCCGGTAAAGCGATCGAGACGGATAGGATTGGTCCACTGGAGCAGGACAATATGTCGCGGACCATCACATTCTACGCTTCGCAGAGCCTGCGGACGATTGGGATATGCTATCGCGACTTCGAGCAGTGGCCACCGGCCGGTGCGAGGTTCACTGCGGAGGATGAGGTGCGTATTGTTGCGATCTCTTCTTCAACTCTGATCTGACACTGCGCAGGTTGAATATGAAGACTTGGCGCAAGATTTGGTTCTGATAGGCATCGTCGGTATCGAGGATCCTTTGCGAGAGGGTGTTCGGGAGGCCGTGGCCAACTGCCTTAAGGCTGGCGTCAGCGTCAAGATGTGTACCGGTGACAACGTGCTTACCGCGCGCTCCATCGCACAGCAGTGTGGTATTTACACGGCTGGAGGCATCGTCATGGAAGGCCCCGTCTTCCGACAGCTTCCTAAGGATACCATGAAGACGGTTGTGCCCAGGCTGCAGGTGCTCGCTCGGTCTTCTCCGGAAGACAAGCGGATTTTGGTCGAGACTCTTAAGGACTTGGGCGACGTTGTTGGTGTTACAGGCGACGGTACGAACGACGGGCCCGCTCTCAAGACTGCTCATGTTGGATTCTCTATGGGCATTGCTGGTACTGAGGTCGCGAAAGAGGCATCGGACATCATCCTTATGGACGACAACTTCTCGTCGATCGTCAAGGCCATCATGTGGGGCCGCTGTGTCAACGATGCCGTTCGCAAATTCTTGCAGTTCCAAATTTCGACGAACGTGACCGCTGTGGTGATCACCTTCGTCACAGCGGTGGCCTCCGCGAAGGAGGCGTCGGTCTTGAGTGCTGTCCAGCTCCTGTGGATCAACATTATCATGGACACCTTTGCCGCTCTGGCATTGGCGACGGATCCTGCGTCCCCCGCACTCCTGGATCGCAAACCGGACAAAAAGACAGCGCCTCTTTTCACTGTCGACATGATCAAACAGATCATCGGCCAGTCCATCTATCAGATCATCATCATCCTCGTCTTCCACTTCTTGGGCTCGCAAATTTTAGGATTCCATGATCATTCTTCGAAACACGACTCTGTTGTGCAAACTCTCGTATTTAATATCTTCGTGTTCGCTCAAATATTCAATTCGATCAACAGTCGGCGGTTGGACAACAAGCTTAATATATTCGAGGGCATCCTCAATAATTATTATTTCATGTCTATCACTTTGATCGGTTTGTGGGTCGCTCGTTCCTGTCGAACAATCGCTGATACTCTCAATAGAAATCGCTGTACAGGTTCTCATCGTCTTCGTCGGCGGCGCGGCTTTCCAGGTCACACGGATCGGCGGTCGCGAGTGGGGCATCTCTCTGGCTCTAGGCGTCGTTTCCATCCCTCTCGGCGCGCTCATTCGTTTTATTCCCAACCCTCCTGTGGAACGCTTCCTCAACAAGCTCCATTTCCGTCCCTTCTGGCGGAAGAAGGAAGAGCTGCCCACTACTCGTGCGGATGCGCAACCCGGGCTGGGCTTTGCGATCGATCGCATGCGCGACAACTTGGGCACGTTCTCGACGGTTCGTGGTGGCCGGATGCGCTCGTCTTCGTTCGTCGTCAAGAGCAGATCAGCACGCGCCGATCACGATGCACCCAAAGTAGTGTAGGTGGACGTTCGCTTTCATAGACGAGTGTGATTGTTCTGATCCCCATTCACTAGGCCCGAACTTCTGACCATGCTGCCCACGCTCATGGCGTCGCACATTGTCGGCTCGAATTGGGCACCAGAGTCGCGTGGATCGCTCTCGGACCCCGCAGGCTTTGATCCGTCAAAATCGTCTGCTGCCCTCTGGGAAAATAAGTATGAGATTCACCCGGATACGGATCCGAATGACCCTGTGTTTAAAATTCTGGGCACCCCGAAACCTTCATCGCGGTCGTAAATACTCGAAGGGGTCGATCATTCGACCGCCTTCCATCATCATACTGTACAATGCCATCCGCCTCTATCAATGTACACATCTCTCTGATGTCCGTCGGCAACATCGCGGTTCTATGCGCGTTGGCATCTACGCCCTACGGCTCCCCAGCCCGATGGGCCCGCCGGCCTGACGACATCCTACATGTATCCCCCGGTTGGAGTACGCGACCTTACTATCTCTCACTTTCAAGCCGCTCGTTGGAAACCTCTACCCACCGCCCACCGCCTCTCGGCATGCTCAGAGTCCTCGGTCTATTGTTTTCTGTTTCAATTCTACTCTTGTCGGCTTCGCTATCCATCGCATCTGAAGACGACGCGCATCGTACGTTGGGTCCGACCAGTTCACTCGACACTTTCCTTCATCTCGACTTGCCACGACACGCACACGACACGCAGACAAACGATACCCCCTCGCATAGAGTCCTTCAATAGACGGCCCTCAACTCATGTTTATTCTTCTTGCTCCCGTTTCATACAATCTCTCGGTTCCCTTTCATCCTGTTTATAAACGTTGCATCTTTCTCGGATTTCCCCTTCGTTTCTAAGGCCTCGTTTTTCTTCTGGTCGCCTTCCTCTCTTTTCGGCTATCAGACACGCACGCGCCGGGATTCGTCGGGTCACCGACGAATCACACATTTTATGATAAAGACACGCAACCTAATTTTTGTTGCTGGAATGTTCGATGTACGCGTGTATTTGCTCATGCATATACGGTACATTGGCAATCAACAACTGAAATGTCAAATTGAACATCCTGATCATGCTGATGCGTGCATGTAGAATGCGTAAATCAGTGGCTGTCCCTAGACTGGTGACCGAGCCTTTAAATGTGACGAGCAAGCAGGTACTTTTTAAGGCTGTTCCGGCGAGTGAGAATCAGATGATACAAACATGTTCGGATGCTTGATTGTTGAAACGTTGACAACGAGTTCGGATGTTTCATGCTGACGACTTACAAAAGAACTGATCATATCCCAACTCACTCAGGCCGATTTTTCCCCGTCTTGTGCAACCCCAAAAATTCTCTTCGATTCCCTCTGAACTTGACTTGCCCGTCTAAGTAGCGTAGGTGCAGAGTGGGTATAGCGTATCGTAACTTATATTCGTATTCGCAAGCGGCGGGCTACTAAACTGGAAACAAAAAAGAGGCATTGAAAAATGCATGCATGATATTGGTATGTAATCGCAGAGTTGGAGGAGTGTACCGTTGGGCAGACGGGATGGTATATACTGTATGTCGAGATCGAGCAGAGTGAAGTGAGGAGAGACGAAGGGCGGGACAAGAGAACGAAAGGTTCGAAGACGGAATGAGACTTATTCAAAGGGATGAAAGGAATCAAGTATTGTATGCATGGGACTCCAACGGACTTCAACGATCTGACCAACGAGTAATGTAGGGGGAAAACCAAATAAGTAAAAGGATTGCTGGTGATGTGACAGACGTTGTGCGCATGCCCGCACGAGACTCAATACAGAGGACTTATATTGAAGCCTGTGTCCAAGTTATATGGTCTGCGTCATGCACTCACCCGTCAGCGTTACATTCCAAACCCCCAAGTCAAAGAGAATGCGGATCACTCAACGAAGTTCTTTACAGTTTGTATACACAGAGCCAATGCAGGAACCCGGACCCGCCAGCGCGGTTTCCTTTCCTCCGCAGATGATCTCTCTGTCCATGATGCGGGTCCCCAGCCCTGCTCGGCTCGACGCAACTGACTTCACTCATCGTCAGGGATCTCGCCGGCCACAAAAGCGTCGGCAGGAAAGGCAACGGGCATGGGCATCGCAGCGGGCCCTTGCAACATGTTCACGATGTCTTCAAGATCATCACCCTTGTGCCGCGTCTTCACCTCGTCCAGACGCTCCTCCTGGTTTGGCACGGCGTCGGCGTCGGAGGAATGATGCAAATTAGAAGCGAGGTCCAGCGATACGAGTTCTTTGGGCTCAGGGTATAGTACAGCAGTACTGGGGAGCTCGGAGTCCTCAGATGTACGTTCCGAGAGAGTGACTTCAGGCTCTAGTGCCGCAACCTCAGGTTCTTGTTCCATCACCTTCAGCTCTGGTCCCGCTTCATGCTCAAGAAGTTCGGGTTCGGGCTCCTCGGCGGTGACGGCAACTTCGTCCTCCTTCTCGGGTTCGAGTTGAGACTCCTCTGCATGCACTTCGTGCTCCTCAACGGGCTCTTTATGCTCTGCGTGGGCTTCGCTTTCGTCCGCGGGTTCCTCGGCATGGACCTCTTCTGCTCCGAGTTCAACATGTCCTGTCTCTTGTTCCTCAAGCGAGGCCTCAGGCTCCTCAACGGCCTCGGCCTCGTGGTTCTGAGGCTCTTCGTGGTCGTCTTCATGAACTTCCGCAGATGATCCCGAGAGCTCCAACTCGTGCCCAATCTGCGCCTCCGATTCCTCGGATGGTGCTACCTCGGCTTCCTCAGCCGCAATCGCCGACGCCGCCAGACCTGCAACCGCTACGGCAGCTGCACCACTTGCGACCGAGTCCGTCGCCTTCGTCTTCTGATCCTCACTCGCCGGCGCGCTCATCTTCGCAGGAGCCGCACCGCGTCCCGCGCCCGCTGCACTTTTCCCAACAGTAGTCGCCGCGGTCCCTTTCTTGCCTGGTGCGGCCTTCGGCTTCGTCACGGCGAGCACCGCAGCGGGCGCCCTCGCCTTCCCAGCCGACGCCGCCGTGGGCTTGCTCAACCGGTCCAAGTTCGGAACTACCTTCTTCGCAGGTGTCGATGGGTGTGCAGGGGGCGCATTGCGCGACTTAGCGAGTGAGGCGGCGGTGGGGGCGAAGAGACCCGAGGCGGGCGTCCTAGGACGCACGATGCCGGCGGACAGCGCGGTGGAAGGTGTCTTAGGGCGAGCAATTGCAGGGCGGTTAACGGATGGGGTCTTCGGGCGCGCATGTGAGGTNGGAGGAGGAAATTTGGCGGCGGCGGCGGCAGGTGGGTGAGAAGGTTTGGAGGGAGTGGATGCAGAGACTTTGGACGCGGTCTTGGAGGGCGTCTTCGGTGTCGGGATCGCGACCGAGGCGCGACCGGTCGCCGGTTTAGAAGACGAAGTAGGTAGAGATCGGTTGTTTGTGATGGCAGTCTTTGCAGGCGCAGACTGTCTTGGTCCCGTTCCCGCTGGACGTGGAGTGGGTGCCGTTACGGTCGTCGCGGTGGCGCCAGCTGGCGCGGAGTTCGACTGCGCCGCGTTTAACGGAACGTCATCGGACGTGGCAGGATCGCTCCGCGCTGCCGATGGAGCTTTGGCATCGGAAGTGGGAGATGCCTGAGACGAATGAGAGGGCGGCGGAGAGAATGCATTGGTGCGAAGGATGGACGACGGGGGACTGCTCGACTTGAAGGGTGTGCTCAGCGATGTGGTCTTGACCGGGGGCCATTCGCGAGATGCCTTAATCTCTTCCCTGACCGAGTCACCAGTAATATCTGAGATGATGCTCGATGGACGCGGTGTTCCATTCGAGGTGGATTGGCGCTTCGTCTGCTGCTCGAACCGGCCGATGAGGTTGGCTACGGATTGGCGGGGACGCTCGTCCGGCAGCGGCCTGATGATCGTAAGATGTTGAACGATGAAAGCGCTGGCTTCAAACCAAATAAAAAGGAGCTTACATCTGCTTTTCTGACTCCAAGTTAACCAGAGATCGATGAAGGGATGAAAGAATGAGATTGAACGGAGAATCACGACAAGCTGCCAGGGCGTAATATGTGAGTGGCGCAACACGACGACCATCAACCTAAGGTCAGGGTTTCACCCGCAACTCTAGACGACCACCAGTGGTCACCAAGTCATGTTCCTCCCCCTCTTCTGTTGCAAATCTTTGAACGTTGAACACTTAGCGAAGCAAGTATCCTAACAATTGACTTTGGCCAAGGATCATCGCCATTTACTTGGGCTCTCTATCAATGATTTTTGGAATTTGATCTGTCAATCCCAGAGCCCGCGGATGCCGCGCCATGTAGTTGCCGAATTTATGATATCCCCACATACGAAGTAAGTATGTCCTATGTATGTACCATTTAAAAACCAGGTAAGCTTGAAAGAGTGCAAAGCGGTCGTGATCCGAAGTTCAACTAGATTTTCTTGTTATTGAATTCAGTTGTTGACTTGACAGTGCCAACCCTTTAAATGTTAATGTTTCCACAACATCAGCCAGTCGTCTCTGGTGCAGTGGTGTAAATGAAGAGCAGCAATAGACATGCCCTCAAGCAAGCTCTCCGAATACGTCATCCGTATATTTCATGAACGCCAACCCACATGGTAAGATGTACAGCAACCGCGAATCCAACAAATGTACAAGATAGTCCGGGCGACACCACGAGGGCTTCCCATCCATTGGCCACTTCACCCAGAATGTTTTCAGCAAATAGTTTCAAGGCGAATAAAAAAATTTCACATGCTCAAGCAGACGCAGCTGGTCCTTCCAACTCTCCTGCGGGAGCAAGAGGAGCCGCTTCCTTCTCCGTCGTCTCTACGTCTTCCGTAAGCGGTGGTAGAGTGGCTACAGCAGGGAGCGCGGTAGCCTTCCAGCCACTTCGGAAGGAGGCCAGGGCGGCAACAAAACCGAAGACCGACTCCCATATCTACGTGGTGGACAAACATATGCTATCAAAAGTCATGAACGAAAGAGAAGTGAAATACACTCACGTTATTTTTGAATAAACCCTTTTCCAAAGACCTGGCATAGAAGAAAAGAAAATATGTCAGAAACATAGCAGGTGGAAGGATCTCAAAGTGTTCACCAATGGATAGTCAAAGGGCCAAATACCCCAAGTTTACTGCGAGCTCGTTCCACCAAGCATCTCGACGTGCTTTGAGCTCTTCATGTTCCAAGCCCTTAACCTTTTCTTTGCTCAACGCGCGCTCGCGTTTAAGCAAGAGGGTACGGTCCTCACGCAGATGAGCCAGCTGCAAGACGACGTATACCGCCCAGAAGCGGCAAGACCACAGTGACAGGGACGTTGAGTTCAACGATAAAGTAAGCGCAGGTGAGGGAGCTTCCTTTGACGGAGAGGGCTGGATGGAAGACGAAGAAGCAGAGCGGATGAAAGGGAGAGAAGGGAGGGGAATTGAAGAGGGAATAATATCGTGCGCGAGGAGATAGTAGAGGTGCTCCATGGGGTAGTAGGCCAGCATAGACCACCCCTGCGCGCGTTCGATCGTGAGGAGACTACGTGTGGGCGGCGGGGAGCGTTCCAGAGATATGAGCCATTGGATAATGGGAAGGAGGCCTAGGTCGATGTTTATTAATGCCCGTTGTTGAGCAGGGTGATGAACGGAGTGATCACGCACCCCATATTCTCCAGAGCATGCGCGCATCACTGATTATGCTCGCGAGCTTGGCCAGAGCTGGAGCAGAACTGCTGATAGGCGTTTGTCGCAAACCCGCACGATGCTGCAATCTCGCACGTAGATGCAGGATCGGGATGAGCAGTTTCGCTCCATATTGGATCACCTACGGAACTCGGCTCGTCGAGTTTGTCTCGAACCCGAATTGCGATGAGGAAAACTCACCATGAACAGTTTACTTTGACGCAAAGTAAATTAGCTTAGGTCTCGTGGAAAAGATTGAAACGTACTCGCTCCCGCTCCATGTACTAAGGTAACGAATGAGATGGTCGAGCTTCTCAGACGGTGGTACCAAGCCAAAAAGCCCGAGACTGAGATCGTTTATCCGAGCAAGATCAATTTTTTTTTGACGATTGAGACATTGTTTTACCAGAGATTGTGTCAGTAGTGGAATATTTGTCCAAGATGGTTGAAGAGGAGAGGGGAAGGTCTTGCCTGGGGATTAGACTGTGAATATGTCTTCCCCACAACTTGAGGGATCTGGACCGGCTAACCGGCACCCGCCAAGTGATCTCATGATTCTGTCCACGTTACCGTGCGATTTACTTATCTAATTACTTTACAGCTATATAGCCTTCCTCCTCACAACCTGCAAACCTTAGAACAAATCCATGGGGACACAAAAGTTCGGGCTTGGCTAGCTCTTAGCCTCCTTGTCCGCGTTCCAGTCCCCTCGAATGACCGACATGTCGTTCCTCTGCGGTTCGGCGTGGGTCTGTCTTGGAGTACGTTTCTTTTCCTCTGTCTGATCGTTCTTTTCCTGTCCTGGAGGCATCGCTTCGGCTGGCGCTCATGATTGGCAGAGGGGATTGAGAGGAGGTGGAGCGGCTCCGGGGACCAACATTCTGTTTTTATCCCAAGTGAGTTTTCACCAGAGATAATCTTGTCACTTCGGGATTCGATTCGCTGCCTTCAACTATAGATTATGATTGTACCTATGCCTGAAAAACAAATACACCATTTTCTTGCTAATCAGCCTAATGCACTGCAGTGTCTGAGGTATTCGATGGACCATTGTAAGGTGCAGACAGGTGGGAATTGGGTTGCATATTTATACACCACTGATCGCGTGCAAGCGAGACGTAACTTCGCCAGGTCAGCCACACAGGGCACGCTGCAGCTTCCAATGCCTTCGAAATCCACGAGACCTTGAGTTCCTGTGTTTTATTCCGTCATCCTCATGACATGGGTTCCATCAATAATTATCGTTTGTCGATTGTATTCACGGTCATTCCGTGGAGCTCGAGCTGCAGGTACTGCATTTTGCTTGGACCAGCAAGTATCCGAGTTTTGTCCAATGTCAACAGAATCCGAGAAAGGACCGAAGAGGACAGCGGCTTTTCAGGCTTTTGTGCTCTCGTCTGGCCCTCAAAGAGCTCCAGTTTGCAGCAACCAATTGTGGCGGTCCGGAAATTCCTTGAGAAGCACACCACGTCGACTTTCCGTCGCAGAGGCAGACAGCGCATGCGCTCACACGTGAACGCGGTCCATCCCAGTTTTTCAGCGATGAACTCCCGGTGATCACACCGCGGTATATATAATATAACGAACGGCAACGGTAAGTGTCCGCCGTCGACTCCCTTCAGCTCCATACTCTTTGCTCGGCAACATTAAAATGATCAAGCTTGCCGCTTCGGTTGCTGCCCTTGTCGCGTTCGTGCCCTACGTGGTCGCCCAACAAGCTGTCTGGGGACAGTGTAAGTTATCAGGCCCCCGTCTCATCATCGGTCTGCTTATTCAATAACCAACAGGTGGTGGGATTGGCTGGAGCGGAGCAACAACCTGTGTTTCTGGCACTACCTGCACCTACTCAAACGACTACTACTCTCAGTGCATTCCCGTACGCTCTATCTACAATTATTCACACTGTTTCTTTATTTATAATGCTCCAGAACTCTTCAGGTGGATCCAGCTCTTCGAGCAGTTCTGCCAGCGCGACGTCGACTTCGTCCGCCCCGGGCGCTACGTCGACCGCGAAGCTCAACACCGTCGCAAAGGCAGCCGGAAAGAAGTACTTCGGCTCTGCTACGGACAACCCTGAGCTCACCGACACGGCCTACGTCGCAATCTTGAGCGATTCAAGTCAATTTGGCCAGATTACAGCTGGCAACAGCATGAAGTGGGTGAGTAGCGTATATTCTTTCCCGCTCATAGGGCTTGGCACTGTTCCTCCAGACTGCAATCTATGGATCTCTTAGATTTACTGACTGGTGGATTTGTGTAATGATCAGGATGCTACGGAACCGTCGCGAGGAACGTTTACCTTCACCCAAGGTGACCAGATTGCCACGCTGGCCAAGAACAATGGTCAACTCCTTCGCGGTAAGCTCTTGTTCTCCCATTATGTCCTTACCTGGTGCTGATTGTGAACCACAATTGCACAGGACATAACTGTATGTGAAGTATTTGACGGGGAACAACACAGAACAGCAATTGATTATTGAGCAGGCGTGTGGTACAGCCAATTGCCGTCTTGGGTCACGTCTAGCAACTTCAATGCTACGACTCTGGCGAGCGTGATCACGACTCATTGTAGCACAGTTGTTGGTCATTACAAGGGACAAGCGTGAGTATCATCTAAATGCCCATGTTGAAAATACCCATTGACTGATTCCGAGTACAGCTGTACGTATACTGACGTTTTAACTCTTCACATCGACTGAATGATCGATTTCTTAGATTCTTGGGATGTTGTGAACGGTGGGTCTGTCGCACCATCAACATTCGGGCATGATTCTGATTTTACCTCATTCTTTGAAAAAAGAACCGTTCAATGATAACGGTATGGACTTCTTGCTAGAAAGGTAGGATTTTGCCCTCATCGTATATGTTGCAGGTACATGGCGTGCGGACGTATTCTACAACACGCTTGGAACTTCGTACGTCACGACTGCCCTCGAGGCCGCGAGGTCAGCCGACCCGAACACGAAGGTCTACATCAATGAGTATAACCTTGAATATGCCGGTACACGGTCTCTCTCACTTTCACCGCACCATATGCCATGCTAACAAATCTATCATCGTCCCGCCTACATTCAGGCCCCAAGGCGAATGCGATGCTGAGCCTCGTCGAGTCTCTCCAGTCCGCAGGCACTCCCATCGACGGTGTCGGCTTCCAAGGCCACTTAATCGTCGGATCCGTCCCCTCGGCCATCCAGTCGCAACTCTCCGCGTTCACGGCGCTCGGCATTGAGGTCGCGATCACCGAACTCGACATTCGTATGACGCTCCCCGCAACAAACGCCCTCCTTGCGCAGCAGAAGACGGACTACGAAAACGTTATCACGGCATGCAATGCTGTCTCGGGCTGCATCGGTGTCACCATCTGGGATTATACCGACAAGGTGGGGTGTCTTTCTCCTCCGGATCCGGATCGAACAATAGGGCTAATCGTGAGCATGCTAGTATTCGTGGATTCCTGCTACGTTCCCCGGGCAGGGTGCCGCGCTTCCGTGGGACGCGGTGAGCTTTGACAATGTTTTTTTCCTGATGGTACGAGTAGATACTCACCAGTCCGGTCCGTAGAACTTGGTCAAAAAGCCCGCTTTCGACGGCATTGTTGCCGGATTTGCTTAGTTTCATTGGAATCCGTTTTTCGTTCTGGTTTCTTTCGGCACGATGCTGTACCATGGGATTAGGTATGAATGGCTGTTTATCACAATCATAATCTTGCAAAATGCAACATGATTTGTGGAATGACGGATGGTGGAGGTTCTAAGTGTTGCTTGAAGACTTCGCGTTAGATTCGATTATAGTGCGTTTTGACAGTGCAGAAATGGCATGAATGCACCCTGCACTCCCTGATGATGAGATTCTTCCCGAGAGCTTTCAATCAGATCAATGTGCATCGAAAAGGAGCAAGATATAAGAACGAAGGCCAAACTAATAAATAAATAAATGTATCTGTCTACATGTCAGATTCATTTTCATACTAGGCCTCTCCCTCCCATCCTAACGGTATCGCTGACGGCCCTGACTGCCTCTTCCCAAATGCTCCTCCAAACGCTCCCCTTCTGCACGCCCCCCAGCCGTCGCCTCACATCTTCCGCCATGCGACTATCTATCCCGCTGCCGACAGAGAGCCTCATACGTCTCCGACGTATTCGCAGAAATAATGAGAACGTAGGCAGCAAAACAAACAGCACAAAGAGAGTCAAAGATTTGGGCGTCGAAAAGTAGCGCTCAAAATAGGGTCGAATGGCTGCGCGCAGGACGGCGAATGCGCTGGGCGCTGATGTTGAAGCTTGGTATGGAGAGGCGGAAGCAGAGGAATTTAGCGCGGATAATAGTGCGTGTCCATCGGGGAGGCTGTTGCTCGTGCTGGAGCTGGAGGAAGTCTGTGTATGCTCGCGGAATCTGGAGACCGGACGCACGGCCCCCGGGGCAGGGGTTATGGTGCGGGAAGTCGCTGTAGAGGATAGAGGTGTTTGTGGGCGAGAGGGTGAGAACGGAGTTAGACCGTTAACAACGGACGAATGACGGGCTTTGGGAGTCAGAGGAACGGCAGTATGGGTAGATGTCGATGAGTGAGAGGACGTCGAAGGTGTTGGGGAGGGACTGCGCGAGGGACGGGGGGTTAGATCGCTTGGAGTAGGGAGAGCTGTTGACATGGGAGTGGTTGACTGCGAAGAGGATGTAGATGGAACGGAGGGCGGTTGAGCTTGCAGTGCAGCGACATGTTGGGCATGAACAGCCGAAAGGGTGGACATTAGTCGCTACTTTGACATCAGTCAAGTGTGAAAATCACGGAGGTCAAACTCACTTGTTTTCTCGAGGGGTCCAATTCGGTTTCATACTCCAAAAATTCCTCAGCGTAATCCCATTCTGCGAGCATGGGCAGCACGTTCAAGCAATAGATATCGAGCACTTTTTCGTACCCATCCGTGCGCTGGCCACCAACGGCCTCATAGCCGTAAGGAGATGACTGGCCCCGCCTCGCAAGCCATTCTTCGATCATTGCTCGGCCTAACAATGGGCAATTTGTCTTCATACTTGCAAGCGCGAGCGTGACGAGAACTTGAGAGGGCAAATAAGCAGCATCTGGTCTGTCGGCACGGGTGAATAGCTGCAACGAGCGCGCGTGCAATGCTGAAACGAAAGACTGGGGAGATAACATGGCATTTGTTCGTAAAGAAGTCGGGATGGAAGCGGTATCGTCTGGCGGAGAAGTGTATACGGTGACTTCAAGTGTGATCCGTAGAATGTCCCATTTGCGGCGATGTTCCGCGAACGTATCATGTTGTGAAGCTTTTGGGGGTGGTAGTATCGCAAAAGCGGAGGTAAGAAGAGAATGTGTGAGCGCGACATCGCGGTGAAGAAATGCACGAGCTGCACGGCTGTATAGCGAACGAAGGGTCGCGTTTCTTGACGTCTGCACCTCCTGCGCTTCTGACACCACGGACGGCGAGGTCGCAAGAGAAGCTTTGAGAGGAATGATATGAGAGTTTGTTACAATTTCTCTTGTGACTGTTGCGGTGGGCATGGCCGATGAGGAGGGGGACTCAAGAGGGTTGAAGCTTCGGGTTGCTGAGTTGCTCAGAGGGTGTAAGTGCGTTCCCCACATCCGTCGGTACTTCAGGGGAGCCGGGGTCATTCACATGTCCCTGGTAAAAGGTCCCGGGGTCAGGTCTGGTTAGGTGGTCCGTGGACTTGCCGGTTCTCCTCACGTGCACCATCTTAGATGCCGAAGTATTTTGAAGTACAGTGCTGCTCAAGTGCTGCTACAGGCTGCTACTCTACTCGACGTATCACATTTCCGCCACCCGATAACCTGAGAAGTTGACAGTGGGGAGTCGAAAATTTCTGAGTCCCCCTCAAAAACATTCTCCGGAAGGTCGAGATCGACATGAGCAGCCTCATATCTAGTATCTCATGGTATGCTTCCTTGCAATCATGGTGCCCAACAAATATCTGACATACTGGAAAAGGGTGAAGAGGGGAGTTCCTACCAGGCATCCTTCCAAGTATGTTCTCGACGAAAGAGAGTTGGAGCGCGTCAGCGCGCTTGCTCGCATTGAACTGGAAGATGCTCGTGTAGAGCTTCAACGTGCACACAAAGCCGCTAATCAAATGGGCAAAGGTGCAGAGGGAGAAGAGGCAGACGATGCGGATGAAAATGAGGATGCATGGGTCGAGTGAGTGTCTCTCTTACATTCGGCGTTTTGAAGAATATCGAGTGTTACCATCAAGTGAAGACGATGATGCCATGGACGAAGATCGTCCTGCAAGAAAGGCTAAGGCCAGTTCAAATAAAGAGGGCGATTTGTCCGAGTATAACTTGGATGACTATGACGAAGAAGATACCAAGGGATCAGGTTAGAGACATATATATAACATTTCACGATCGGCCACTCAAATTCTACCACAGCTCTGGGTCCATTCAGTAATATCAAAGGACTTACATACTACCGTGATAACAACGAGGATCCCTATATCACGCTTAAGGAGGTACGTGTTTGTTTTTTTCGCAACTTTATCTTTGGCGATATGAAGTTTTCCTAGGACGATGAAGAAAACGAGCGCGAAGAGCTCGAAATCCTCCCAACTGACAACCTTTTAGTTGTCGCAAAAACAGAAGATGATGTGTCTCAGCTCGAAATTTACGTCTATGACGAATCTGAAGAAAATCTCTATGTGCATCATGACCTGATGCTTCCCAACTTCCCGCTCTGCCTTGAATGGCTCGATTACCCTCCTGCCTCATCCTCCACATCCACATCCAACAACACTGACTGCATGGACACCTCCGATTCTCCACCAAGACAGTTCGGCAACTACATTGCAGTCGGCACGCTCGACCCTGAAATCGAAATATGGTCTCTCGATGTGGTTGAAGGCATGTATCCCGACATGGTTCTCGGCCGACCTGATAAGACCGCTGCACATGTTCCCACACCCCTCGGCACGGGCAAGAAAAAGCGCAAGAAAGCGAAGCATCGGGTGGCCACCGCTGCGCACCACGTCGATGCCGTCCTTGCTCTCTCATGGAACCGCACGCATCGCAACCTACTTGCGAGCGCATCGGCTGATCGGACGGTTAAATTGTGGGATCTGAGCCGTGGTCCTGCTGGAGACTCAGACGGCGCAGGGGATGAAGGAGGGGCGATCCGAAGCTTTGATAAAATTCATAAAGATAAGGTGCAGGCAGTGCAGTGGAATCCGAAGGAGCCCACGGTGTTGCTGACCGGAAGCTATGATCGCACGGTTAGAGTCTTTGATACGCGCGCACCGGATGCAGGTGTCGGTGCTGTGGTGGGCGCGGATGTAGAAGCGTTGCGGTGGGATCCATGGGAGACTCATGGATTCTATGTATGTTCATATTTCTTTCTTCATAGTTCCATGTTCTTCAACGGATGCTCCCCCTTCAGGTGACGCTTGAGAATGGTCTCGTTCTGAATTTTGACGCGCGGACGCTCCCCACGGGTCTTAATTCTCCATCTCCAGCCCGCTTCACCCTTTCTGCTCACGATGGCCCGGTTTCGTCGATCGATGTGAATCCTCACATTCGCGGATGCATTGCTACTGGTGGAACGGACAAGATGGTTAAGGTATGGAATGTTACCGACGAGAATGACGGAGGCAAGCGGCAAGTCAGTTTGGTGACCAGTCGTGATCTTGGAGTTGTAAGTGGTTTTCGTTTTCTTATCCTACGAGATGTACGATGTCCTGATCGCGTTCTTTGATTAGGGCAAAGTTTTCTCAACAGCATTCTCGCCAGATGACCCCCTCACTCTCGCTGCAGCTGGCTCGAAGGCCAAGTTACAGGTTTGGGATGTCGGCGCCAACTTTGGTGCACGCAAGGCTTTCGGCGCGAAATTGGCAGAGGCTGGCCGGATGCTGAAGGAAAAGAGCACAGGAGGTGTTATCGGTGTCGTTGACGACGACGACGATGTCAGCGCGGACGAAGGAGATGCGTAGATTTTGCAGTCGCAAATCACTAGATGATGCTCTAATCTACAAGTGACTTCCGTCGTGGCATTGGATACAGACAAAATGGGTGACACGAAATGACTGCGTCGATAGGTGGATTACAAACAACAGCAAGATTGATCGTTTCTACATGAAATCGTCGGGGCGGGATCCGAAATCGTCCAATGCTTCATCGTAAACGTTTGTATCGTGTCTGAGACAATGTCAGCAAATCGTACATGACCAGATAAAACCGGATATCGCACTTGGAAGACACTTTAGATGCACCAAGTAACGGCTTAGCCGCGGCTTTTGGCTTCTTCTTGCCGCTCGCCTTATCGCGCTGCTCCTTTTGTTTCTCATTGGCAAGCGTCGTGAGCCCACTTGCGGCCTTGCGCACTTCGACGTCACGTAGGGGCATTGCGAGCTGCCGGACGTGATGTTCGACAAATGACGCGTAAAGTGGTTTGTCCTGGTGACGCTTTACGATGAATTCAATAATTTGACTCGAGAAGTTTTCGAAATCATCCTTCGTGCGTGGGTTGAATGATATGAGGCTATCGAGCTCTTTATTCGAGGTCCCTACGCACGCCACGCAATGAGAATTTCTTTCGGTAAATGCGTAGCCGGAAAGTACATACCGCCAAGTGCAGCAGCTCCAAAAAGTTCTGCTGCGTTGTTGAGATCAGCGTCGAGCTCCTTCTCCTTGTCTTCTTGGGCCTTTGCGCGAGGATCGAGCACGGCATCCTCATCGTATGTTTCGTCGTCTTCTTCCGCCTGCGCAGCAGCCCTAGCAGCCTCCTTCTCCGCCAACTTCGCT
This sequence comes from Bondarzewia mesenterica, assembly GCA_004802705.1. NCBI lineage: Eukaryota > Fungi > Basidiomycota > Agaricomycetes > Russulales > Bondarzewiaceae > Bondarzewia > Bondarzewia mesenterica. The sequence goes on from SGPL01000215.1 coordinate 40,873, forward strand.
TTGAGTGTCCCTTTTTTCTTTGGGGGAGCTACCACAGTTGATTTGGGCTTTTCTTCCTCCTCTTCTGAAGACTGTTCCCAATCACTCTGAGATCATCGATAAATAGATGGCATCGTATAGATCAACTCTGCGCATACTGTAGGAATGCTGTAAGACGTACAACAGGCTCATTTTCATCTTCATCCTCCCCTTCCCACTTGGACTTTGTCGCCTTCTTGGTGACCTGCGACGGAGATGGTGCCGCTTCATTGTCAGAGGCCTCTATACACGCACCAGAGTGAGCAGAGTCGGTATTTCAGCGAAGAGAATGTGACTGTTGTTACCCCAGTCAGACATTATGCGCAATGATTAGATACAAGGAGGAAAGGATGGGAGGAGCTGCAAGCTGCGACGCAAAGAACGAGTGTGTAGAAGATAAGATTTGCGGACACGGCAAGCGCCGGTCAGCACTTAGCAGGAAGGTCGCAGTCTGTCGCAGTGCCGAACTTGGCATTGAACTTGAGCGACTTGGATTTGAATCTTTCCAATGCAGAGGTTTGTTTTATTGTAACCAATTCCGCTCTTGGCAATACTCATTGAAAAATATGCAAGATCGCGCCTCCTACAGCTAGCTTTGCCTCTTGTGCGAGAACATGGATTCACACGAGAAGCGTTGGCACGTTCGGTGCTCTGTTTGCCAGAACCGCACCCGGAGCCTCTCTCTGATCCCACAGTCTCCGTGCTTTTTGGAGAGGGTAATAGTGCTCGCAGAACACTGATTACGGCGTGGTTGGACGAAGGCCGAATGTCCATGCGGAAGCAGCCGTCGACGAGCGTGAAAGACGTTCTCGGCAACAGGCTGCGCTATAACGAGCCCGTTCTGCCGCTCTTGCCAGAGGTAAGCACAAACGTTGAACTGGTACCAGGTGTTTTGTTAAATCTTGCCACAGGCTTTCGCTTTGCTGGTATCTCCAACATCTGGGTTGCCTCCTCTGGATGTTAGGCCGGCTCTGCGGCATACTGCCAGTATTGCAGACGAAGCGTGTCAGATTGTGGGAGATGCATCGGTTGGGGTGCGTTCTGTCTTGTGATACTGTGTTCAGCGAAGTTCCAATTGTTGGCCTTCTACAGCCGTCGTGGTACGTTCGACGTGCCTCGCTTGCTGCAATCTATTCCGCTGCAGGTAAGGGACTCATCTCATACGGAACAAACCATTTCTTATTCTCATCAGAACTGCACCAACTAACTTCTCCTGAAACTGCCCACGCTTTCTTGGACTCTCTGTTGGCTTCTGCGACGTCGATTCACAACGCTGTCAATGAGACGGAAATATTCTCGCGGTACGTGCTGAAGAGCTGGGCCGGCATCATTAGAAGTTCGGGCGCATTTTAATTCACTTATCTTTGTGAATGACCATTATATCTTCCATATAACTCAATCCTCCGAAAGTACAAAAGTGAGATCATCGTCGAACTATATATGTGGAACCTCACTCACTTGCGCTCTTGTTTCACAACGAGTTTCTCTGAGAGGCGAGATACACTCGTTCTAATGGCGGCAATTCTATGTGACCTTAAACACATGTTGTTTTCCCTCCAGATTGAGCGCAAGGTTGATTGCCAAGGGCTATCAAGAGAATAGACTCATATGCTTTACGCTAATCCTACTCACAGTAGTTCTTCGCCCAAGGCTGGAGCTCATGGAATGAAGAATTCCTTGCTCGCAACACCATCCAGGTGACAGAGCCCATTTGCTTCATGCATCGCCCTGAGGATCCCCCTCGCTTCACAGCCCCAAAAAGGACCATAAAATGCAGTAACAAAATCCGTGTTCAGAGACCCTTGACGACACTGATAACTGATGAGCTGATTATTTTGGACTTTCGATTCCAAACTTGAAGTGCAAGAGGAATTCTCTTTTGAATGGCGCAAGGCAAGTGGCGGCGCGATAGATGCGAAAGGTTGGTGGCTGTAACGAAACCTCAAAGCAAAGACGGCGTCAATTGTGTCTTCCTAATTATGGGCTTCTACAGGTCAGCTTTCGCTAGGACCACCTCAGCGGACAAACGTACCTTAGGCGACCTTGCATTCCGTACTTTGGTGGTTCAGTATCCGACACTACCACCGCGGAAGTTGTAGAAAGCGCGGAAAAAATTATCGGCAAGACGAGCTGTGTCAGACTTTCGCGCACGGGCTCTGAAGATCGTTGGTAGGTGCATGAACCAATTGGCTGGGTCATCACGGACAGAAACACGGTCCATGCGCAGTTCATCCGTTGGGGGAAAGGACAATAGACCTCAGAGCAAGAGAGCAATTGACGCGATCACGTAACTGCCACGGGGGATGGCACCGTGAACACCTATATAACCCCAAACTCCAAACTTCAAATTTTCTCTCCTTTTCCCCCTTCACCATCATCGTCACTCACCTGGTGCTACTTGATTCCATCTTCCGTCGTCTGACCACTGAACACCCCTGCGCAGCGGATCAACGCTACTTTTTCGACCAGGGCCAGTCCGGGGACTATGAAGATCTTCTATTCCTCCTTCCGTTGCACATCATAGTGAGGTCGGGCGATGTCATGGACTTGGACCATTCGAGGTAGCCTGACAGCAAATAATTGCATCATGGTCCAAGCCGAAGGCCATAGCTCATCTTCAGTTGGATTCCGCATAGGAGAGTGACAACGAGGGCAAAATGGACGCCCGGATGACGGAGCCACCGGTCCCCACAATCTCGACCTTCCCCTCTTTTCCCCTCCCCCCCTCTAGGGATGTCACGTTCGATCAATCAGAACACCGAGCCAACGCCCACATTTGTTTGATATAGTGCAAGAGACTACTGATGGATGGCTGGGGGACGGGCCATAAGGCATATTTCTGGCCTTTCTGCCGCATCCTTCGGCCCACCAGGACACCTCATTGAATTTAGGTGACGCACATCAACCTCCTTTCTTCCTGCCACAGACTTCAACCCTGGCACAAATTGTTATGTCCCTAGATTCCTTCCCGGCGGAACACATGGCTCCTATGCTTTTCGCTCCGTCTGACAAGGCTGCGTCGGCCCTTTTCCCTAGCAGCGTGTCGAGCTCAACGAATGTCGCTGACACCGCCGACATTGTTGGCACCGTTCATTCAGCCCCATGCAGACCTTGCAGATGCTGATGACCAATCCATTTTCAAAGCTTCCGGGTTCATGTCGCGGTACAAATAGCCTGTTCTTCTCCCCTTTCATCCTCAGGGGACTGTTTCTTGTCCTCCAGACGATTTGTCATCCAGACTTACAAGTCTCTGACTTTATCTTCGGCATAGAGCTCAACGGCCATCTTCTTCATCCTGGCCGCTGATCTTCTCGTCCCCTACACCATCCGAGCTTTCCAAACGATTGGGGGCGCATACCTACTCGGACAAGAACCGAGACGCCGGCATCGAGCGAGGTTGCGAAGCCGATTTGAAGCCCCGACATGGAAGCAGATCCTCATGATGATCGTCGACGATAAACGAGCTGTTGTTCCTCTCACTCCGATTGTTGCTTCCAATCTCTATTTTCTCTTAGGTGCATGCATAGTGCATGGTCGACTCGTAGTCTCTATTTTCTACGCCGCACCAACTCTTTTTCGCCTTCGCTGTATACTACCATCTGCCAGCTGGCGGCGTCGCGGCTCCTGTGAGTCCTCTCATTTGCTTGTAGATGGACTGACAAGTTATCTTGGTTTGTTCTCATTAATTCCATCTTTTTGTGGGTGTTCCAAACCTTCTACGGTATAAACATCTTGTTATTCTGCAAAACTTACTGGCTAACCCACCAACACTCCCCATTCGTCATTCCCTTGTCTGAAGCTTGCTGATATGCTTTGTCCTTCTTTCCATACATCTTGGTTTATGAACCATCGTGATGTTCTTTCTTTTCTTGACGTAGAGTTTTAAGAGATGTGAGTGCGTTTTCTGCTTACTTTTGCGATTACATAACACCAACCTTGAACAAGACCGGTTTGTCTGCATTAGACCTCATTGCTGAGCTGCCTCTCGATCGTGGCCGCACTGTGCCACCTGCTCAGTTACCAATTCAGGTCGGTCTATCCTACGGTCATTTCGACATCAATTCAGCCGACGATGAAGCTTTGACAGCAGCTGGCAATTAGGTCTGGACCCTTGATGGATGAGCAGACAATGCGCCATGGATATATCTTTTCAGCAAGGTCACGTTCCGTTATGTCAATGTCACGCGTGGCAGCTTCTGATTCGCGATTTCGTGCTCATGTATCCTGACGGAGGCCTTCGCATCTAAGCTTTCACATTTGTGAGACGCGTTCTCAGACGGTGTTGAAAATGCAGGACGTTAAATGGTGGGCATGTATCTATCTTCTCGGGGTGGACGACGTGCTTTTGACGATCGTGGTGGCTCTTGTGGTGAATGCGGCTCAATTTTGGCAGCAGGGCAAAGCGAATGTAGACGTGCACGGTGTGTCAATTTTTTCTCATTGTGTTCTTGTGTATTTAAACTCCTCTTTTCTCCTCTTTTCTCCTCTTTCTCTTTCTCTTTCTCCATCTTCTCGCACTCTCCTCTTCGCTTCTTGCACTCTCTTGCTTCTTCATTCCGACGCCTGTTTCACCTATGGATCCGGCCGTTTATGCCGCAAAATGCTCATCGCCCTACCTGCTATTTCTCTCTGACAATAACCTCTCGCCTCGAAAAGGCCACAGGATATGGAAGGAATTGGACAACACGCAATGCACCCATTACAAAATGCTGTCCGAACAAGTCCGGGCGATTTTGAAGGACGCCTATCCACGCCTGGCTGTCCACCACGCCGACAAAGCTGACATTCGTGAGCTTGCCAAGGAAGCATGTAGGAATCTCGGCATCAACGTTGTCCAACCCGATCTATGGGATGAAATCCTTGAAACCCAATTCTTTCAGGAAGATGATCCACCAGCAGTATGTTCTTCAACGTGTCTCCCGTCGCTGCGCTCCTCACCTTGCGCCTAGTCAAGCTTCAATTCAAGTCTTATGAGTTGTCAAATTTCAAAAATACTCAAACCACAACGATCAGAGTTGGTCATCAAAAATTGCCTCAAAAGTCCTCCTCTATTTGGGGAACTTAATAAAACGTGATCTCAGCGAAACGAGTCTCTGGACGAACCCGTCGCCATCAGAACTTGGATGTGTTTCGTCCGTATTGGAGGCTATGGAAGCTGATGTTGCTCCGCAGTCCATATGGATTTTGGTCTATCTCTGTTCCACGGATGGGATGCATGCCACATGCACGCACACTAGTAATGTATCATTGCTTCGCGTCCCATGTAACTTCAAATGAGTCTTTGCAAGAGGGGGAGCTTCAATGAAGGCTGCAACCGATTGCGCTCTGAACGTAAGTTTCGTCGTTCGCAGACACACGAGCCGCGACGCGTCGACCGCGACTACATAATATCAGTCTGGTCCCCGATGGGACAAAGTGTAGTGCGAGTGGCTTGGTGGCATCGGTCGGGTTGTGGTATGAAGTGTCGTGGCGCCGCAGCGGCAAACGCCGAGTACTCCGAACACACAAGTTGGTGCAGTCGCGGCTGGCGCAGATTTGAACGTTGTTCATCGCGGTGGCCAGTTCGGACGTGGCTGGATTAACTGAGTCGGTACGTGCTCATAAAATATCGCGATGACATGGTCATATCTCCTTTTTCATCGTTGTCACGTCCTAGTCTTCGCCAAAATCGTCACCTCTGTTTTTTCTTTCTTCAAGTTTCCACAACTGGGTTGTGACTTCAGGGAAGGGGCTTCATCGGCATCGAGTCGAAACACATCGAAACACACATCAGAATGACTTCGATGATAAACAATGCGAATGGGTCAGAAAAACAGTATCAACTCAAGGTCGTGTCTTGGTCGCGAATATGGATGGCCCATTGGCCCAGCCACTGGACGTGTCTAAGTACATCATTGTCAGGATAGCATGTTGTTGGATTATGTTACACGATCAAGGCGACCTAGCGCCGGTGGCCTCACTCACTTGTTACATGATGACTTCAAAGTGTGTCTTTCTGTCGAAATGCCCTTTGCGCCGCTTTTCTGTGGATGGTTTGTAATTCGTCATCGCTTTGCTTTCTCTTGAATCTTGACAAATAACCATAGTGCTCACAGCTGCGCACAGTGCCACAACATGATCTGTGGTCTTTCACGCTCATGTCCTCCACACTGTCTCGCTCATGAGGTTTCCCGCTGCCTTGCTTAGTGGAAGTCTATCTGGAATCGTGAGATCTTCCCTTTGAATTTGTACGTCCTACTGAATGAATGTAGCCTAATTATCTACGGCACTTTTGCCAGATATTGATAATGAATGAGTGGCTCGAACGCAGGTACCTCGGACAAAGCTCTATTCAACTCGTGTCTCCATGGACCTCCCTCGTATATAAACGCACGATGTTCCTCTCGTCCCTAAACACTCTCACAGACTTTCGCACTTTCTCGCTCCAAGATGTCTATGTCTACTGCTACCTCATCCTCATCTAGCAACTGGGCCATGGACGTAGCCAAGAAGATCAGAAACCGTAGAAACGGATACTGGATCTTTTACCACCTCGCGTGTGCAAAATGGGAGGATCCTAGTAGGACGGGCATAACGAAAGTATGGAGAAGTATGACACATGCAGAGCGCGAGCCATTCTCGCAACTCGCAGACACGATTAATAAAGAAGCTTTTGGGCACGAGCCTCCTTCTCGCCATTGCACTCCTCGGAAGGCCACGACACACAAAAAGGGTGCGCAGCTTTTTCCTCAGTGTGCACTGGGCTTCGCGACTGACTTTGACTGATCTCCATCTAGCACCGTACGCGAATCTGCCGTCTTCCAGAGGTCGCCGTTCGGCGACCACCTCCCATGGAGCACCCCCGGATACTGAACTCATGGACCAGGTATCCCAGAGGGTTCAGGACGTGTGCAGTGACTACGGAATTGAACTGGTTAAGCCCGAAGTGACGGATGAAATAGTGGCTACTATTTCCGGCCAGAGTATCGATTCACAGGCGCGTTTTTTCTTCCCCTCCACCATTTCAAGTCAAATCTTTCATGACTGACATCGCATTTATTGGACCATATGTCAGGGAGGACCCGACATCGGTGATGTCACCATGGGCTACGACACGATGCCACCGTTGTCGTCGCCTTTTCATGCTTATCCCGGCTTTGACCTCATCACCGATGACAATTACAGCAGGCAGGCGTATCTTGAAGAATGTGCGAGGCTTGGACGGACGCCCTGGACTGAAAGCCCCCAACAGATGACGATGTGCTGCCCTGACCTTGAGTTTGTACCTCGACCTCCAACCCCGTCATAATTTTCGGAAGTGTGAACATCGGTTGATCGGCGGGCCTAGAGACGCCTCAACTCTTCATCAAACAGCTAAGCATATCTTGTTGCATGCTCTCCAGGATGAGACGCATGCAGTTGCAATGTATCTGATCAGACTTGTACTATGTAGACTCCCAACTGTATCGCTACGTAACTGGTTCATTTCCACAGTCTTCGGCGTCGCACCGTTACCGTCTATTCAGTTGCGCGAGGGGGTAAAAGGACGCAAGTTTGAAACATTTTCAATATCATTGACAAGGATAATCATCCACGACATTTAAATCCGCGCTCAACTCAAAACTTGTAAACTTACCCAACCTCAACTATGCAAAGCTCTTGTAAGAAATAAAAGGGGACAAGAAAACATGCTAGAACATCTCAAAACCCACCCAAATGATAGTATTGCAACAGAGGTCGGAAACAAGACATACATTATATACACTACGTCAACAGATTTAATTCAAGAAGAACGATAACCCTGGAATAGCTATGTTCTTCCGTCGACTGACATGCAGCGCTGTCAATCAGTCAAATCAGAAGAGAAATATGCATAGAACACTCACAGCTCGCGAACTGGTAGCGAGTTAAAAAATAAATAGATCAGGACCGGAGGTCAAAGCATAAGAAAAGACCAAGCTCACCGCGGATGATGAAGTTAGCTAGGATAGCGAAGAAAAGTAATGCGCTGATGATGACGGGCCCTAAGATCTGGTCTGCGTGCGTGTACGGATTCAGTCTCGTGATCTTTTTTAGAGGAGGGAGAAAAGGGGGAGGTGAATTCGTGATGTACCAAAGTGACCGGGATCGCGTCTGCGTATCATGGTGATACGATGTTGGTAAACCACATATCCATAAATCTGAGCGAACAGTCAACGCGAAAAGGGGCATGGAAATAGATGATATACACACCATAATTCCTACACTGATGGCGGCGTAAGTGTAGGCAAAATTTCTGGCAATCTGGTCCTTGGACGCGTTGAAGAGCGCGACGGCGAGAGTGCCAATGAGGATGGACATGCTCAGATATGATATCCACGCTACATTATTTCGCATAAGTATCTTGATCGCCAAAATCATGCAGGTAAGATGAGAAAGTTAGAGGAGGAGGGAGAATTGGGAGAGGGGGTAAGAAAAAAAAAACCGGTAAACTCACTCCGCTCGTTCGCGAACCAGACCTTGCCCTCGACCCTCACAGGCGTCGGGATTTTCTTCGGGACGCGGACCTGTGGTGGGATGGTATTGATGGAGTGGTAATCGCGCACGGTAGGCATCTCGCCGTGCTCGTCGCGCTCTGCGTCTGGGATGTCGTCGGCGCGGGTGTAGCGCGCAGGGCGGTTAAGGTTTTTCGGAAGCTTCGCGAGGGCGGACGGCGAGAAAGGGGAGACAAGGTCGGACATAGCGTGCCAGGAGCGCCGAATGAGGGAGCCGTCGTTGGTGCTGGCGGTGCTGGCCGAGGGCTGTAGTTCATGGGACATGGCTGCTGGCGAGGATGGTGGGGGGCGCACGGTGAGCGTTGAGGATGTTGAACGTGTGGGATTCAAGTCACCGATGAGAGGTTGGAGTACATACTTAGATACCGGATTTGGAAATGCTCTAGATGTCAGGGGAAATTAGATAAGATAAGATAAATCCAGCCTTCTGGTATGTTCTGGGACCGTCCACAAATGACCGCAACGCCGTCGCCCGTTCGCGGCTGGCTTCAAGATTCATATTTACCTCCTGTTGCTCCCGACGGTGTACTTGACCTTTTGACTATCCTTTCCTATTCCCAAATCTCTTTACTTTTGACTACACATCAGGACACGTTAACATGGGTGCCGACTACTACAAGCTTCTTGATATCAGTAGAGATGCATCAGAAGATGAAATTAAGAAAGCGTACAAGAAGATGGTATGTATATATCTCGATGATCCCTTTTGCTTAGGGTTTTGACTCATCCTGATCTTTCAAATAATAGGCCTTGAAATGGCATCCCGATCGTAATCAAGGCAGCGAAGAAGCCTCGAAGAAGTTCAAAGAGGTATGGCTACTGTTCTTTTTTGGAACATGCAGAGCACTAACACGTCCCATCCTTTCAGATCTCTGAAGCCTTCGAAGTCCTCAGCGACAAGCAGAAACGAACTATTTATGACCAGTTCGGTGAAGAAGGCTTGAAAGGTGGAGGGGGTCCCCCACCGGGTGCGGGTGCAGGACCTGGAGGATTCTCTGGGTTCAGCGGTTTCCCGGGTGGTGGTGGCGGTGGTGGTCAGACATTCACTTTCACCAGTGGACCAGGAGGGTTCGGTGGTGGACGAGGGGGATTCTCCCCGTCGGACCCCAACAAAGTTTTTGAGTGAGTTCATCTAAACCATTCTTCGTACGAGTTGATTGCTGACCACATTTTCAGATCATTCCTCTCAGGAATGGGCTTCGGCGGTTTGGGTGGTATGGGCGGTATGGGCGGTATGGGCGGCATGCCAGGCATGGGCGGCAGAGGCAGTCCGCGGACCTCCACCGTCTTTGACGAAGACGACGACATGAGCGGCGGACACCCAGGGTTCAGTTCATTTGGCGGCATGCCTGGTGGGATGCCCAACGGTCGACGAACTTCGCGCCCGACTCCCGGATCAGGACCACATCCATCCTCGACACCAAGCGGGCCCTCTGAGATCACGCGACCGCTAAAGGTTTCGCTCGAAGATCTTTACACAGGAACGACGAAGCGTCTAAAAGTCGGGCGCAAACGGCTGGATGGGACAATGGAGGATAAAGTGCTCGAGATCCATGTCCTGCCCGGGTGGAAGAGCGGGACAAAAATCCGCTTCCCTCGTGCAGGGAATGAGCACCCGAGCGGTGAGGCACAGGATCTGGTGTTTGTGGTGGAGGACAAGCCGCATGATCGGTTCGTGCGCGAGGGGAACGACCTGGTGACGCACGTCAAAATCCCCCTCGTAGAGGCCCTCACGGGCGACGGCGCGAAACGCGTCGTAGAGCTGTTAGATAGGCGGAAAGTGCAGGTGCCGTTGCCGAGTGGTGTGGTGAAGCCAGGGCAGGAGACGAGAATACCAGACGAGGGAATGCCCACACGGAAGGGGCCGAAGAGCAAGGGTGACTTGTTGGTGAAGTGGGATATTGTGTTCCCAGACAGATTAACTGCCGTTCAAAAGGAGGGCGTGAAGAAGGTGCTGGGTTGATCTGCCTGACTGTACAGTATTGCGTCTTTTTCTTTCTTTTTTCTACCAGTTGTCTGTTTTGATGTATCACTCGGACGTCAACATGCATATGTAAAATACAGCAATTATTATCTGTTCCATTGTAGTGGAGACTTTACATTGATAGGCTCGAGTTGTTGGAGCGCTCAGGAGCTCTCAGGAGGCGTTTGAAAAGTGACGTAACGAGATTGAATTAGGACGTAACAAAAGTCAGAAAACCGATCTATGACTCGATTATCCCTGCTCACTCGAGAATATAGNAGCCAGCACAACGCACGACTCTCCTCCACTGGTACGACTCGGAGAGATTTCGCTCTCGACGTTGGATGCGGACTGGTATGCAGGACTTNTATNANTTTATTAGGGCTGAACCTATCACATAAGCAATCCTCACATAGAGATCTTATCATGAAACATCCTAAAAAGAATGAATCTAATGTTATATCACAAAAAAAGATCT